>JXCR01112953.1:10449-48491 GCA_002079205.1 Phalaenopsis hybrid cultivar | reverse complement strand
TTTTTCCCTTACATATTTTGTACTCCATTTTCTCTATTAACATGTAAGGAGCCATAAGTAGCTCTTTTCTTTATATATATATATATATATATATATATATATATCTGTATATATTTGAAAAGCCCAGCGGCTATATATTAATTAGAAAAGTAGGAGAAGTACAAAATTGGAAGCAATGGGCAAAAGTGACCCATACCAACCGTCACCACATTTGAGCAAGTATACCTAAAAATAAACCCAAAAGATAAGTCCTGAACATAAGGTGCATCGCTAACGTCGAAGTGTTGCAAATAGTAAAATAAATTAGATCCCTTCACTTTCCACAATATAGGTAAGAAGAATAATTGCATGGCTTCACCAAAATCGAACGTTGAACCACGAGTCGCGTAATGAGTGCCTCTGAACCAGAGCCACTCAATCCATAAACTTCCTAACTCGTTAGAGCAAGCATTAGTTGAGCCAACGTGTGAGAGAATTGTGCGAGTGTGAAAAACCACGACAAAAGCAATCATGAAGTAGCCATCAAATGTTTCCTCTCTACCCAGCAGTAATAAGGTAGTCCCCTCCACCATCCATCACAAAAGTTGGATATCAACCATACAAAGAGAAAGTATAGAAATTGTTAAGCAAAGTAGCCTGTAGGATAAATGAGGCATTAAAAATGAGGAAGCATGTGACAAAGTAGATATGAACGTGAGCAACATAGCAAAATCGAGTGATGAATAAAAAATAGATCAAACAACCAAAAACTAACCATTCACATAAGGAACAACAAGGATGTCCCCAGTCACCAAATTATGCAACATATGATTCAACATAGTACCAATGAAGAATCTATGTGTTTTAGCGTGTAGATTGGTTTACCAGTTGGTCGACCTATTACCCTTTCTAAAAATGAAACTCCACATGATAACTTAATGTTGCGTGAGAGTTTTAATTTTTTGTACATGATAACAAATGTTCCACGGGGCATCTTTACCACCGTTAAGAATATCAATAAGAAACTTTGAAACTATCCCAATAATAAGGAAATGTCAACCGACAACAACATCAATAGAAACAACCATGAAAACAGGTCTAGCCTCTATTTCCAGAAGACTATTGGTAAAACATGGGGAAGAGAAGAAGAGCGGACACTTGTCAGAAAAATGCCTAATGATGCCACCAACCCCAGCGGATAACGGATTCCAGCTACCATCGGTGTTAATTTTGATCCAGTTGATGGGAGGGGGCAACCATCTCACCAAAATTGGGGCTATACTTGGCCTCCCACCAACTCTCAAACCAATCAAATCAAAATAATTAACACCAGAAAAGAAGTCGTACTTCTTTTCACCCAACTTAACTATTCTATTAACGGAAGCAGTTTATGGGCAGAAAAAATAGATTTAGTAATAGATTTACCATAACGCTTAATGTCCATCCGCGCCATCCAAATAAACCAAAAAACAATGTAAGGATATATTTATAGAAAATCTTTGTTCCATCAATCAGGATTAAAAATTTGATAAGTTGCAATCAAAGTCATGGAGGGAGTGAGGCTAATGCTAAAGCGGTTACAACAATCCCTCCAGACCTGTAAAGACATAGAACAAGAGAAAAAAGGATCCTCAATAGATTCTTATTCACCTCTAAAAAGAGGGCATTGAGAAGCAAAGCGCAGAACTTTAAGCTTTAAGATATCATCAGAAGGGATCACACACTGAAAAGTCCTCCGAACCAAAAAGTACATAGAGGGAGTTAAAGCCCAATTCCAAATATTGTCACCCCATGGTAGAGAAGGGAAATGATGAAGAGCAACATATTGAGTTTTAGTGATAAAACCATTCATAGCCATCTTAAATAAAGGAATATCTATCTTATCCTATTCTAAGGGGATCAAAGAGATAAGGTGGGCTTTATCATAACCCACTAACCTAGTTAGAAGGGGAACATTCCAAACATCTTGAGACCATGTTTGATATACAAGAAGATTAAAGTGCATACCTAAGGGTAATAGAAGACCAAACGTTTTAAAGCATTGCTCGAGGGCAACTTGCGTACGTTTTTAATATTAAAGAATTTTAGTGCTTATTAAAGTAAAATTTGCAGAATACTCTTAAGCACTATAATCATTCCCCCAAAGGAAAGGGAATTGTGTTTCCAACCTTGAATTTTCTTGCGGACTTTATCCACCACCTGATCCAATTGTGTCTACTTCGTCCTCACCTTGAGAAGGTTGAACCATAAATATATTAAAGGAAGAGCATAAAGTGAAAATCCCATATACCCCGCGACACAATTAGCTTTATCCCTACCTATAGTTCTCCCCACATAAATATGACATTTATTAGAGTTGAGAGTAAGACCAGAAATCGACTAGAATTTCTCTAAAAGATCATTAAATTTCTTAATAGTAGATTTACTTGCTTGGAGAACAGGATGACATCATCAGCATAGGTCAAATGGGAGACGCTAACCTTAGACTGATGGGAAAATTAGAGTTTAGGGAAACAAATGAAATGGTCACTAAGCAAGTGGGAGAAATAATCAAACACCAGAACAAATATAGTAGGAGACAAGGATCACCCTACTTGATCCCTCTCCCAGCAGTAATAAGCCCATACGAGCTACCATTAACCATGATACTATACTTATTACAGTGAAGCCAGCTCACAATAATCTTGCAAAGATCTATAGTAAATCCCCTCGCTTGAAGAATCTTGAGAATGAAATCCCAACTAAGAGAATCATAGGCTTTTCCACTGTCCAATTTAGTTACGATAATGCCACCACGACATTTTTTGTCAATATCATAGATTAACTCTTATGCCAACATAATATTATAAGTGATACCACAACCTTGGATAAAAGTGGATTGATTCGAGGAGATAAGATGGTGTAAAAGAGGTTGAATTCGTTTGACCAAGATTTTGCCAATAACTTTAATGAGGACAAAAGTGAGAGAGAAAGGTCTAAAATGGTTCCAGCGAGATTTTTGAGTTAATTTGGGAATAAGAACTATAGAAGCAATAGAGAAATAGTTTCCAGGGGGTTCACCCCTAAAAAAAATTTGAATGGCATTAGCAAACTCCTCCCTAATGATATGTCAACATTTGACATAAAAATCTGACATGAAGCCATCCGGACCAGAGGCTTTATTGATATTAATGTCTGATAATACTGCAAAGATTTCCTTTGCAGTAGGGATACCACAATTGTCCAACTCTTTGATGTACTGCCTCGTATCATTAAAAAAATGTTCCTTAATGGTGCCCGCAGTCTCCTTGTGTTCCAAACTTTTAGAGAAATAACTAATGTCCCTCCAAAGCAGGCATTGAGATTTCCAGTTTGGCGACCAACAGCTTCCGTGGGACAATTTCCCCTAAAAATAGTGTCCACACCCGGTCAAGATATCTATTGCTTCATCATCCTAGGGCCTTAACAATATTTAGATTTACTTAGTCCAAAAGGCGTTTAAACCAAGACTGGAAGATTATTGTTAGCAACCACATAATGTGTTGTCTAGAAATTATTCATAAATCTGAACACGGATGTTCAAGTTGCGTTCGGTGATCCTTGTTCATTAGGATTCAATTTAAGTTTTAATTTTTTTATTTAGGTTTTAAGGGTTATAAAATTTTAGGTTGTTTACGATTTATTTTTTGATTAAAATTTTTTGTCATTTTTGACAATTTTTTTATTTTTGTTATTTATTTTTGTTTGGGATGACCCGATCAGGATGCAATGGATTTGTTATCCCAGGTCATTATGTTTGCGGTTTGATTAACCAAAAGTGGTTAGAAATATTTTGGTAACAACCATGGGTTACCTCCTCCAAAATATCTTCTCAAACATAGATGAATTTTTAGGTTGAAGTTTAAGTTTTATTGTCTTTTAAGGTAAATGTTATGTCATTTTTGTCGGTGAGTTAGATTTTGTGGTGTCAATTGTTTAGGTATAATGTTAATTAGACCTGAAGAAGTTTAATATTGATCTAATATTTAGGTTTAATGTCGATGAAGATTGATGTCATTCATTTTAGATAGAACCTAAGGTATGAAGTTGACTCAGTTTCAGTATAGATAGGACCTAAAGTTTAAATCTAATGTAAGTAGAACTTAAGATAATTTAGGTTTAATGAAGGTAGAACCTAAGGATTAAAATGGTTTATATTCAATGTAGGTAGGACATAAGATGTTTTAGGTTAAATGTAAATAAAACCTAAGGATTAAAATGGTTTAAGTTCAACTTAAGTAAGACTTAAGTGTTTTAGGTTCAACGTAGGTAGAACCTAAGGTGTTTTAGTTTCAATGTAGGTAGAACCTTAGAATTAAATATGGTTTAAGTCCAAGGTGGGTAGGACATAAGATGTTTTAGGTTCAATGTAGGTAGAACCTAAAGTGTAGAACCTAAGAATTAAAATGGTTTAAGTCTAATGTAGGTAGGACTTATGATGTTTTAAGTTGAACATGGATTGAACTTTTTATTTGAAATGATTTTAAGTCCAATATAGGCAGGACTTAAAAATTCTTTTAGATCCAATGCGATTGGTATCTAAGGTTGATTTAGGTTCAATATTGAACCTAATATTTGAAATAGTCTTAATTCCAATGTGGTTAGGACTTAGAATTGGGTTGATTAAGTTCATTGTAGGTTGTACTTAAAGGCTAAGTTAATTTAGCTATGCCGAACCTAAGATTTAGGTTAACTTGAAAGGTTTTATGTTGACTTAAGTCCAAGTTAGGTTAAACCTAAGGTTTGATTTGAGTTAAGTTCAAGTTAGATTGAAACTAAGGAGTTTGTGTTGACTTAGGTTCAAGTTAGGTTGAACCTAAGGGTTTGATTTGAGTTAGGTTCAAGTTAGATTGAACATAAGGAGTTTGAGTTGACTTAGGTTCAAGTTGGGTTGAACCTATGGATTTGTTTTATGTTAAGTTAAAGTTAGGTTGAACTTAAGGTGTGTTAAGTTAGGTTCAAGTTGGGTTTAACCTAAGGAGTTTGAGTTCACTCAGGTTCAAGTTGGGTGAAACTATGGGTTTGTGCTAAGTTAGGTTCAAGTTAGGTTGAACGTAAGGGTTTGATTTGACTTAAGTCAAATGTAGTTAAGACTTAAGGGTTTATTTAAATCTAATTTAATTCAGATTTAGTTAGGTTTGTAATTTAATTAAGCCTTATATAGGTATGGTTTAATTAATTTTATTGGGTCCGATTAAAGTCAAACCTAATTGGTTTTTAGGTTAATTAAGCCTAATGTAAGTAAGGCTTGATGGGATTAACTAGATCTAATTTGAGTTAGACCTAATTGAAATTTTGATTTGATTAAGCCTAATTTGAGTAAGGCTTAATACAGTTAATTAGATCTCATTAGGGTTAGATTTAATTGAGGTTTAATTTTGATTAAGCCTAATGTAAGTAAGGCATAATGAAATTAATTAAGTCTAATAAGGGTTAGACCTAATTTAGTTTAAATTTTATAAAGTCTCATGTAAGTAAGGCTTATTTAGTGTTAATTAAGTCTAATTAGGGTTAAACCTAATTGTGTTAAACCTAATGTGATTAAGGTCTAACAAAGTTTAATTAAATCTAGTTGTGGTTTATACTTAATTAGGGTTTGTTGAGTTAAAACTAATGTGATTAATGTCTAACTAGGTTTAATTAAGTCTAATTATGGTTTAGACTTAATTAAGGTTCATGGTGTTAAAACTAATGTGATTAAGGTCTAACAAAGTTTAATTAAATCTAACTGTGGTTTACACTTAATTAGGGGTTGTTGAGTTAAACCTAATGTGATTAAGGTCTAACTAGGCTTAATTAAGTCTAACTATGGTTTAGACTTAATTAAAGTTTGTTGAGTTAAACCTAATGTGATTAAGGTCTAACGAGGTTTTATTATGTCTAACTATGGTTTAGACTAATTAGGGTTTGTCGAGTTAAATCTAATGTGATTAAGGTTTAACTAGGTTTAATTATGTCTGACTGTAATTTAGAATTAATTAGGGTTTGTTGAGTTCAACCTCTTGCGATTAAGGTTTGACTAGGTTTAATTGAGTCTAACTATGTTTTAGACTTAATTAGGTTTATCGAGTTAAACCTAATGAGATTAAGGTTTAATTAGGTTTAATTAAGTCTAATTGGATTAATGTTTAATTAGGTTTAATTAAGTCAAACTGTGATTTAGGCTTAATTAACATCTGTGGAGTTAAACCTAATGTGATTAAGCTTTAACTAAGTTTATTTAAGTCTAACTGGGGTTTAGAATTAATTAGGGTTTGTGATATGTTGGTTCATCTAGGTTGAACCTAGGTGACTATGTCTTGTTGAGGTTGGATTATGAGTAAGTTTGTGTTGATTAGACTTAGGTGCATGTCATTTTAAGACTGAGTCTATGCGATTAGATTCAATAGTTAGAGGAGATAAGTGGACCATAGATAGGTTAGGGTTTGGACTCACCTATGATCCAAGCTAGGACTTAGATCTAGGGGTTAGTGTTTGGTCAGCATCATATGTCACAAAAGGCTAATGTCCAAACCCAAAGAAATTTAGGCTTTAAAATGTAATTTTAAATTTTACAATTTTGACCCCAGAGATAGAAATGTCATTTTAAATTTCTCAATGGTTAAAAAAGATCATTTTAGAGATTAAAAAAGTCACTCAAAATTTTCTAACCATTTCTAAATTTAATTTCCAATTTCTTAAATTTTTTATAATTATTTTTAAGAATAATTACATAATTTAATTAAAAAATTGAACTCTATGGAATTTTTCTAGCCATAGAAAAATCATGGAATATTCAAAAGGGCTTAAAGGTTAATCCTTAAAATTTTCATGTATATTTTTTTTGAGATTATAAAGAATTTATAATAATTAAATTACTCGAGAGAGTAATTAATTAATTAAAAATTAAATTTAATTAATTAACTTTATATTTCATTTCCATAATTTTTTCCTCATTTTTCTAAATCTAGAGGTATTTTTATTTTACTTTTCTGATTTTTCTACGTAAAGATATGATTTTTTAAAGTTTTTTGTATTTACGTAGATAAGGAAATTCAAATTTTCCAATTTAAATGACGCGGCGCCAGCTCATTCGTAGGATTTTTTCAAATCCTACGCAGTGCGGTCTAGTTGGGGGCGGCTTTACACGTGAAGGACCACGTGGTCAATAGTTTTAAACATTTCGTACGATCAATCCCACGGTCCAACTCCATCCCTGCCGTTCATTTCCAATACACTAAAATGGACGTCATCTGTTGATCATCCCAAAGAAAGATGAAACGAGAGTTGTCCATGAATTTAGCTCAAGATCTCCCTACCTCTTCAACTAAATTAAATTTTTTTTGTTCTTGGACGATCGTCTCCTCAAGGAGAAGACAACTATATGGATGATTTATCATGGATCATAGGTTCACTTTAGAATGTGTGAAAACCAAGCAATTTTTAGGGTTATCTTTCATACCTTTGCCTCAGTTGATGGATATTCAATCAGATTGGTTCTAGAGCTTCGCCTTGAGTTTGGCAAGCTTGTCCGTGCTTCAATTTGGATTGAAACCAAGTCTGTATATGAACTCAGTGAAAGGGAGTCACAACTTCACTGATCAGTATGGTAGAGCCTATGGGAAGTGCCAATTTTGATTGGGATCTTTTCCATAGAGCTTAGGGAAGCTTTTGGGATAGTCAATTTAAATTTTTGATATTTTTGGTGTCAAACCCGAAATCTATCCTTGATTTGGGGAGTGAAGTTAGAAGAGAGGAATGGAGGCCAGAGGCTAAAACTATAGGGTTTCAACTCCTTAAGTTGTTGGTAACAATTTCTCTCTAAGGTGTCTCAAGGATTGGGTAGTGTAGCTCTTGGTCTTCTTCTTATGGGAGCTCTCGGGCATAGCTCTTTTATAACCATTGATGGTCATGGTTGACCTCAGGTTTTATATGTAGAGAAAGATAATATCCTCAGGATAACGAAGGATAAGATCACGACTTGGAGATAACCATGTTTGAGTCCTTCCAAGCTTTCCATCATGAGGTTCCATGATAGCAAAATTGGATTTTAATCTTATCTTGCTTCCATTGGATAGCTCATGAGGTGAATATGGCTATTCAAATGGCTTGAATCAACATTCTCTCTGTAACATTTGTTGGTTAACTAATGATCTTGAGGATGAGGTGACACATACCCCTCCTTGTCATCATTTTATTATGTCATGGTCATGATTGCCCTAATCATGAGACGGGTAGGGTTTTATATGTCTCTTCTTCATTATGGAATCGTGAAGGTGAGTTATATGTCTCTTCTTTATTAATCAATTGAATTTTGTCATTTTGTCATCTATTTTTGTTGAGATGACCCCATCAAGATGCCATGGTTTCGTCGTCCCGGGTCATTATGTTTGCAGTTTTATTACCCATAAGTGGCTGGAAGATATTTTGTTAGCAACCATGAGTTACCTCCACCAAACTATCTTCTCAAACCAAGTTGTATTTTTTAGGTTTAATTTTAAGTTTTAATGCCATTTAAAGTGAATTTTATGTAAATTGTGTTTATGTTGATGGGTTGATGAGTTGGATTTTCATGTCGGTGTGCTAGATCATCCATTTTTTAATTAATAATTTCATTCATTTTAGGTCTGATGTCGGATAGACCTAATGAGTTTGATTAAGGCCTACTAGATTAAGCATAAGATTTAGGTTTAATGCTGGTAAAACTTATGGATTTATGTCGTTTGGGTTCAATTTGGATAGAACCTAAGGTTGGAGATGATATTCAATTTAGGTAGGATCTAAGATATAATGTAGTTCAGATTCTATGGAGATAGGTTCTAAAATTTAGGATGGTTGAAGTGCAATGTAGGTAAGACTTTGGGTTTAAGATGGTTTAAGTCGAGTTTAGGTTGGACCTAATGTATGAAGATGATTTTGATTTAAAGTAGGTAAAACCTAAAGTTTAAAATGATTTAGATCCAATTTAAGGAAGACCTAAAGTCTGATGTCGTTTAGGTTCAATTTAGGTTGAACCAAAAGGTTAAGATGGTTTAAGTCCAATGTAGGTAGGACTTGAGATGATTTAGTTTCAATGTAAGTAGAACCTAACGTTTAATATGGTTTAAGTCCAATTTAGGTAGGACCAAAGATTTAATGAACCAAAACAAGTTTCATTAAGTCTAATGATGGTTAGACTTATGTTCTAAGTTCGATGCAGGTTGAACTTTAGGGTTCAAGTAAGTTTAGGATTTACTTAACTTTTATATGGGTTGAACTTAAAAGTTTAAGTTTGGCATAGATTCTTATGAGTTAAACCTAAAGATTAAGTTAGTTTAGCATTGGAACTAAACTTAAAATTTTAGGTTTGCTTTAGGTTCAATATGAGTTGATCCTAATGGTTTGAGTTAGTTTAAGCCAAATATATGTAGGACTTAAATTTTAGATCTGATGTAAGCTAGATCTAAAGAAGTTTGTTTAAGTCTAATATAAATTAGACTTATAATTAAATTAAGTCTAATGTAAATTAGACTTAGAATTTACTTATGTTCAATTTTGGTTGACCTTAAGATTTTGGTAAATTTTGTTTAAGGAACTAAGCCTGATTTAAGTAAGGCTTAAAGGATGTTTTAAACTAAATTAGGTTGGATTTAAAAAAGGTTTAAGGTTTTTTAAGCCTAATGTGAGTAAGGTTTTAAGTATTAGTTAAGATTAATTTGAATTAGACTTAATTATGGTTTAGGTTAACTTAAGTTTATTCTAGTTAAGACTTAAGGGCTTAATTAAGTTTGATTAAAATTAGGGCTAATTAAGGTTGACCTCACTTTTGGTTGAGGTTCAGTTTTTCCTCTTTAGTAGCCTAAGGTCTAGCCATATGACTTGACCTCACTTTTGGTTGAGGTTCAGTTTTTCCTCTTTAGTAGCCTAAGGTCTAGCCATAGTGACCTCATTTTTGGTTGAGGTTTAGTTTTTCCTCTTTAGTAGCCTAAGGTCTAGCCATAGGACCTCTCTTTTGGTTGAGGTTTAGTTTTTCCTCTTTAGTAGCCTAAGGTCTAGCCATAGGACTTTCGTATCTACTATTCTTAGAAAACTAGATAAGAAACCCTCACCATTAGAAATTTCATACTCTTCTCTACTCAACTTGAAGTTCCACATATTGGTCCCAACCTCTAGCACTTAGTACGTGAGGTCATTAAAGGGGAACTCAAGATGAGTCACCCTTAGGATTGCTTGACCTTAAGGTTGACCCTGGGTGTTGGTCTAGTGCTAAAACTCACTTTGCAATCACTTGCACTCACAATCACTCACTATCCTAAACTTAAACTTCTAGGCTTTGATCCCATGATACTTTTGGGAGACTCTTGTAGGTGGTCTCCTTAACCCTTTAGCATTGGGCTAGGGTTTGACTAAGATCACTACATAGAGGACCCAAAATGTGGTTTCCATTGGTCCGTGGCTTATTGATGGTGGTTGGAACCTCAACTCTACCAAGACACTCAACCTAGCCTTTTGCCCCTGAATTCCCCCAAATTATCTAGATACCTTTGGGGCCCCAAATTTGGCCAAAATTTCTTAATCTAGCCAAAATACCCAAATTGACTCAAAAATCATTTCAAACACCTTGAAAACACCCAAACTACCCAAAATCGCCAAAACTGACCAAATTACCAAATTACCCCTCCTTACCCCAAAATTCCAAAATTTCCAAAAAATCCCAAAAATTCCCAAAACCTCCAAAATTTTCCTAATTTCATTTTTACCAACTATCATATGATGCAATTTGGCCAATTTAACTATCTTTGATCAAAATCCCCAAATTCTATTTAAAAGGCCCATATTTTCCCCAAATCACTCCAAATGTCCATCAATTTGATCCCAATCACCACAAATTTCAATCCCAAACTCAAATTCACTTTCAAAATGACCAAAAAAAAAACCAAATCCAGGCTTAAATGACCTATTCTTTGAGCCTAATTTTGATTAGATCAAAACCCCAATTTTGGCCCCATGACTTGGTTCCACCAAATTGAACCCATGGCCTACACCATTTTCCACAAGTTGTGTTGAAAAACCTTCATAACATCCCGATATATCAAGATTAACCATCAATTAGCCTTGTTTAAACCTAAAGTTTTTTTTATTTCAACCTAAGTCCAAAAGCCCCGAATTTTCCCCAAATTGGCCATGTCTCAAAATCTCACCAAATTGATGGCCTTAGCCCCACAATTTCCACTTTATCCCTGCATGAAAAATATTCACAACACGTCCCTTGATCATTTGAACCATTAAATTTGGACTTAGCCCAAGGCTAGCCCAACTTAGACCCATTTCTAACCCAACATGCCCAAATTAGCCAAATTTAAAAAATCCCTCAAATTGACCTACCAATTGAACTCAAAGTCACTTCAAGCCTTCACCAAAAATCTTCATAAAAATCATCTACACAATGTTGATCAATCAATTGGGACAATTAAGATGGCTAACCATGCCAAAACCCAAACTTTGATCACTTGAACACACATTGAATATATGCATTAAAGATGGCCTAACTACCCCAAAGTCATCAAATTAACTCCACCTCAGCCATGGATTAGACCCGAATACTGAGCCGAAACCCATTTAACCACCTAAACTAAGCCATGGACCAAAGGTCCCCCAAATTATGGGATTTTATTTCCAAAAATGCACATGCTTAAGATACCATTACCAAAACTAAACCTCATTGCATTAAGTTGCTTTGACAGATTCCCCTCGATGTCGTGAGCACCTAGCCACCTCCCCCTGCCATGGCCGACCGGCCTAGTCATCAGAGAAGCTTAAAATAAAGAGCCACCCCCATGGAACTTCACAAAAATCAAACCTAGAGGCTAACTCAGCCAAACCAAATTGTAAAGCTCTTCTCCCCTCCACCAAATCACCACAATGCATCCAAACATTTGCCCTGAGAGCCACCGCATGGCCATTTTTATAAAAACTCACCTCTATGACCATGGGAGGTGTGCTAAAATTTTCTTATAGGGAGCTTCCTAAATCACTCACAGAGGTTATTTGAGACCTCCACAGCCCATTCCAATCACTCCATTGCCTTGATTCCCCTGTGTAACCCTAGTTTTGAGCTTAAAAATTAGGACAGAAATAGGACATCCTTAAAAACTCCAGCAAACTTCAATTACTTGTGCCCACACCTTCACAAGAGCAAGAGAAGACAAAGCCCCATCAAATTACCCTCTGAAATAGCCTCTACAATAACTTTAAACCAACACCCAAAATTGGTCTTGATCAAAATCATACCTAGGCTTTACATCAAGACCAGAGGCTCAATCTCTAGCCTCCTTGGATCCCTATGAAGGTGCCAAGACCTGATTGAAGCTTCACATCTCAGAGCCAAGGTATAAAACTTCTCCTCCTCCCGAGAATATTTTGATTCCCCTTTTAATTAAGCTTAATTTAATTGCATGGTCACCGTATAAATATGTTCGCCTCACTTAGACGAGTCCATAAGATAAAACTCGAGGTGATTTGGTTGAGTCTAGGATGAGATCTTAATGTTTTAGTGTGGACGATCACGGGATCACTCTATCGGGGATGATGACGGGGAGCCATTCAATCACGCGTGTATCGGATGGACGGAGGAGATCGAGCCGGACAGTGCTTCCTTACATGAACCACGGGCCGAATCAACTCTGAGGTAGACGGCGGTGTCAAATGGGAGCGTATCGCATGGAGCTTCGGAGCCGTCGTAGGTTGAGGTGGCGACACACGTTTAAATAGATAAACAGGGATTTAATTAATTCACAAAATAACCCTTAGCTTTAAAAATTCATATCTTGGTATAGAAAAATAAAATAAAATAAAATTAAAATACCCACTTGCTTAGTGAACAGAGGAAAATAATGTGGAAATAATTTTAATCCATGTGATGCATATTTTATTTTTAATTAATTAAATACTGATTTGAATCTTTTGATTCTTCATACATATAGGCTTTTCATTATAGCTTGGAATTTTAGCATATTGTTACCTCTATCATAAGGAATATTCCTTGATTTCTTCAAAGTCAAAGGAGGTCCCTAGAAAGAGAATCACATTTTTCATGCTTATGTGCATTATTTGCTTAAAATAATCATGGAAATTAGCATATTGCTTAGAAAAATCCAAGAAAATTTTGGAATGTTTACTATGACTAAAGAACCCTTAAAAAAATTTCCTATAAGCCAAGTCATTCAGAATACACCTAATCTTTACAAACCCTAAATCACTTAGATAATTAATTTTGAAAAATATAACAATAAAATGACTTGATTTTTAGACTCCAGTATTGTTTAAGATCCAGAGAACTCACCAAAGAAATTCTAAAATATTTTGAGTTCATTTGGTAAGTTAAGTCGATTTTTTAAAGATAAAAAATATTTTTGGCACAAAAATGATTTTTAAAAATAAAAATATAACTTGAAAAATTATAAAACTTGATTTTTTGAGTTCTCTGTGATCAGGGGTATTTTCTAAAAATAAAATGATATTTAAAATAAAATTTTGATTTTTAGCCTATTTTAAAATTTTAAATAATTAAAAATCCCTAAAAATAAAAAATAATAATAAAATTCATGGAAATGTTTTAAATTTTTTCCTAAGAACTTAAAAATAATTGGAATATTTTTCCTGGTTTTCTTAAAAAAGATATTGTGTTTTAAAGCTTAAAAATGATTTTTAAAGGCTAAAATGAATTTTCACTAAAAATAATACCAATGAATCAAATAAAATTCAGAAAAATATAAAATCTTCTCCTCTAAGTTCTCTGACCTTAGGAGGATTTTTCAAAAATATAAACTTAATTTTCTCCATTTAAAATATTTTATAAATAATAAATTCCCGAGAAATGAAAATAATTCTTAAAATTCAAATAAAATTCAAAAAATCATGAAATTTAGTCGAAAGACTTCCCTGGTCTAGTTCTACCTCCAGTAAATATTTTAAAGGATTAGGATTTAAGTTGATCAAGTTAGGAATTTTCATTGAAAAATCCTATTTTTACATGAAAATAATTATATAAATTAAATTAAATTTTCAAAAATCACATTTTCTCTTCTGATGTCTTAATTAACCGATGAATGAGGTAGGATAAAAATTTGAAAGTCGTTTGAATCGAATTTGACAAATCATGAAGTGTTGGAGCCTTAATGGCAAATATGTAATTTTGGAAATTTAGCCTTAATTAACATTTAGGCTTAATTTAAAGAGGAAAATGGGTAACCTTATATCTTAATTTTNTTCTCTGTGATCAGGGATATTTTCTAAAAATAAAATTATATTTAAAATAAAAACTTGATTTTTAGCCTATTTAAAATATATTTTGACTATCTTTCTGGAATTCATACCTAAATTTTGATTCTCATCTCGGGGTCAGTACCTAAATTCTGATTCTCTTCTTTCGATATTGATACCTAAATTCTGATTCACTTTTTGGGATTGAAACATAAATTTAAATTCCTATTTTGGGGTCAATACCTAAATTCTGATTCCCTCCTTTCGAGGTTTGTACCCAAATCCTGATTCTCCTCTCGGGGTAGGCTTAGACATCCTATTCCCGTCTACACTTTCGGGGTCAGTACCTAAATTTTGATTCCCTCATTTCAAGGTCAGTACATAAATTTTGATTCTCTTTTCGGGGTAGGCTTAGACGTCCTATTCCCATCCTCACCTTCTGGTAGGCTCAGACGTCCTATTCCCATCTCCACCATCGGGGTAGGCTTAGACGTTCTATTCCCATCCTTACATTTGGGATAGGCTTTTACGCCCTTTTACTTTTTCTGTGCTTTTGTTTTCCACTCATTCTGGCTTCCTTGCGCATAATTTCACCTTCTTAAAATTTTAAATTGAAATCCAAACTTTCTTTGGTATATTCAATTCAAATCGAGTCTTCACTGGGATTGTCAGTTTGCCTGACAATTGTCCTTAAAATCTCCTTTCTTTTTGACAGCACGAGTCTCTATTACTCCCCAACAGAAAAAACTGTCACTTAATTATGCTCTTCGTTGTAGGTCTGTCAACTTAGAAGTCTATGCTGGTTTTATTGATCTCATCGATCAACCTTAATACGTGCGGTGTGTTTGTCCGACACACAACAACTATTGATCATTTACCAAAGCACTCCAATCCCCAAATTTAACCAAAATTCCCAAAATTATCCAAACTATCCAAATTTATTCAAAAATTATCTCAAATCATTTGAAATTGCCCAAAACCTCCCAAAATTTTTAAAATTACCAAAATACCCCTAAATTTGCCAAAATTAGAAAAATACTCTTGGTAGCCCAAAATTTCCTCAAAATCACTTCAAATGTCTCAAAAACTAATTTTGACCCTTCAATTAAACTTAATTTGACCAATTTGACCATTTTGACCAAAACCCCCAAATTGCCTCTAAAGGCCCAATTTCTCCAAATTCACCCAAAATTTCCCTCAATTTCATCCCAATTTTCCTCAATTTCAATTCTAAACTTAAATTAAGCATGCTTATGATCATTTCAAACCAAATCCAAGCTTAATTGACCCATGCTTTGAGATCAATTTTGATCCAAAACAAAACACCCAATTCTAACCATATGACCCAATCTCACCCAATTGAACCCCATAGCCCACTCAATTGCCTCAATTTTGACCGCAAATTTTATAGGGGCTTTGATATATCACCTTAGATGATATTAGAGGCGGTGAATTATTGTATTAAGGAGGGAAAGCCCATCAATATAGGGGCTTTGATCTATCACACTATCATCAGTTCAGCTGCTGCTGCTACTACTGCAGGTATGGGATTTGCTTCCTTGATATTTGTTTATGCAAGCAGGCTAGAGTGAAGTATGATAGTTGGGAGGAAGTTCTGTTACCTCTAAAGCCCATCTCAAATGTGAATGTAAAGACTTATTCTAAGCATTCATTTTTTGGCTAGATAGGAGGATTTTCTAGAAGTTATGGATTAGAGACGTCTGCTGCATCTACCTCTGCTGCATCTTCATCGAGACCATCTAATTCACGTGCTTCTACATCTAGAGGTGATTCCAAAACTCAGGATGATTTGTTGCAGAAGATGATGGATAATATCAATTTTACTACTGATAAGGTACAAAATTTTGAGCGTTTTGCAGATCATACTAATAGTTATAATAGAAGGAAGAGTGATTATGAAGAGAAATTCCACTCATCTTTAGAAAGCTTGATTAGAGGTGAACCAGGAGTGCAATTTTCTCCATATCCTCGATATCCTGATTATGAGCCTACAGAAAAATGTTATAGTGGTGATTCTGAGGATGAAGAGTAGAGCTGAGAGATTCATTTTATGATTGTAAAATGATATGAACTATGTGGTTTGAGCCTGCTACATTTGCATCTGTGTGTTGTTTTGGACTATGTTTTATGTTGTGTTTTGAATTTTTATGTTCTGTTGCTGTTGTGATTGTTGTGTTAGATAGTATTTCGTTTTTAAAATTTTAGGGTAGTAACTGTTTTTGTGTTTAGTACTGTGTTTAGTTAGTTTAGAACTGAACTTAATTTCATATCTGTTATAATGTAGAAAATCTTGCTAGCTTAGATCTTAAACTTGAAATTAAGAAACTGCTACCCTGTTTTTCTGTTTATCATGTTAGTGTGTTGGTTTGCTTTTATACACACTGTTTAGAAGTCTATTGAATCTCTACATGTTAAACTAAAATGAAAATATAGAAAATTTGATGAAAAATTAATTTTACTCCTGTCTTTAGTTTTATACTTGTTTAATTAGGGTTTAAAATTCCTGTTAGCATGTTATTTTTAAATTTTCATTTCTGCTTATATATATCTGATGCTAAACTATTTAATCTGTTAAAAATTTAAGTTTGGGGGAGGGATGAAAAATACTTTCAAAACTTTGTTCTCAAATGTACTACAAGTGAATTTGATTTTAAAAGAAAATTTGATTATGTATATGAATTTACATTAGGGAAGTAAAATTTGATTTTAGAAATGAGTAAAAAAACTTAGTTAAATTTTTTAGTCGACTATCTTTAGTAAGAAAAATTGTATTTTTGAAAAATTTAGATAATTTAGACTTTTATTTTAATAGTTCAATTTCTTTTATTAAAATGATTTTCAAAATTGTTATTATATGTATTAGTAAATGTATTATATTAAGACTTTACTTTAGGAAAGGAGAAGTGGAATTCAAAATTATTAAAGGCCTATACAGATATAGTAATCCGTACCTAAAAAATAAAAAAAAAGAAAAACAAAAAGAAAAATAAAAATAAAAAGAAAAAGAAAAAGAAAAAGAAAAGAAAAAGTAAAGAAAGGAAAAAGAAAAGAAAAGAAAAGAAATGTAAGGGAGGAGAAGCTTGGGATTAGTGCCTGATAAAAAATTAGTTCTACATTTGATCTTTTTAAAGTATAAGACTTAATAAAATCTTAAGCTTATAAATATAATATTGTAAGTAAGATTATTTTTAATAAAAATTTTTAAGTAGAGAAAATAAAAGAACTAAAATCTAAATTTAAAGTACTTAAAATATTTCTAAATTATATCGAAACTCATATTTTCATAGTTCTTAACATTAAAAATTTTCAAACTTTAAGTTGGTTTCATTTACTAATTATTTATTTTTTCTAAATTGGACTACTATATTTCTAAATCTAAATTTTAGTAACTCCTAAAGAAACTCATATACCATCATACATATTTAGTTTTTAAAGATTGAAGTGTCACTTGAGGACAAGTAACATTTTAAGTTTGTGGGATTAGTTTTTAAAGATTGAAGTGTCACTTGAAGACAAGTAACATTTTAAGTTTGGGGGATTTTGATACTCCTAAAATATATAGTGTTTTTAGACATATTTTTATACCTATTTTTGAGATATTGCGCTTTAATGAAAGATATTTTTGTGTTTTCTTGCAGTTACAAAGAAAATGGAAAAAATGCTTAAGGAGTGAAAAATGATCAAATTTGGAGCAAAAAGGTGAAAAATTGTGCAAAAGAGTTTTGGCGCCTAAGCGCCGGTTAAATAGAGAAGGCCGTGCCTAAGCACCAAGACCCCACGCTTAAGCGCCAGTGGAAGTTACTAGATGAGTAAAATTTGTTTTCACAAATTTCGAAGATTTTTTTAAGGCTCTCTTGGCTAATAGGTGGTTGTAACCACCATGGACAAAAATTATCATGAAAGGATGCATCTCTTGGGAAAATACAACGAATCAAGACACATTTTGAAGAGATCCCAAGGCACCTCTTGCAAAAATATAAAAGAAAGAAGAAAGGACTTAGAAAAGAGTCCTGAAAATATTGACAAGTTTTGAAAGTTCTTTTCTAGGGAGTTAGTTCGGAGAGATTCTTACAAACCACTTTTTATTTACTTTATCTTTTTTGTTATTTTGTTTTGAGTGATTGTAAAAGAGAAGAGATTCAAAGGAAATTCAAGAGTTTTGTGGAGGACTTGAGATAAGTTTTTATCTTTTTGTTTTAGACTATTTTTTGTTTTAATCGAGACTTGTTGTTGGTTTGACAATGATTTGTTAGTGTAGTTTTGTTTTCTCCATGAATTCTGAGTAGTTTTCTTTATCTTTCTTCTTAAAATGAGAACATTTGTTTTAGACTACTTTTAGTTTAAATTGAGACTTGTTGTTGGTTTGACAATGATTTCTACTTTTAAACTAAAGTGTGGGTTTTAATTGAGACTTGTTGTTGGTTTGACAATGATTTCTACTTTTAAACGAAAGTGTGGTTTCGTTTTCTCCATGAATTCTGAGTAGTTTTCTTTATCTTTCTTCTTAAAATGATAAGTAATTAATTTTGGATCGAAGTTCTGGAGAGTATTAATCTTTAATGTTGGAAGAAGTTGTGATAATTTAAATCCATGCATTTCATTTACTTCTTAATTTGACAAATCCAGATGTTAAAATTTGTTGTGAGAACATGTTAGAACCGGGCTGGTATTATCTCAGTCAAAATTTGAAAAAAATCACATGAGTTTGTATGAATGAGAATGTAGTTCATATGATTGAGTGCAAATAAATAGAGAAATATTTATTGATGGGTGCAGAGTTAAAGGACTTTAAAGTGACATGTTAAAGCCCCAAACTTGGTTTATTATTTTAGGTTCTGATACGAAAATGTTAACCCTCAGGTGGAGGGAATCGAGGGAACTCTACAGTGAGAGCTAGTTTTTCTTTATAGCATCTCTAGTAATGATAAGGAATATTATTCCTCCTATTTAGCACAACACAATTTGCATACTTTCATAACAAAATTTCTATACTTACTACTGATTCATGATAAGAAGAAAGATATTTTCATATTAAATACTTTTCTTCTACCAAAACTTTAGTTATCTTTTTAAGTTTCTACTCTTTTGTTAAAATATCAAAAACACCACAAATATTTAAATTTTAAATTCTTGCAAAAATTATTTTTAGTTTAATTAATTATCTTTTTAAGAATATAAAAACTTTCTAAACAGTCGTATTCCGTAATCTTCCCTGTGAGTCTGATATTCAGGTATTAATTAAAAAGTCCTATATTACTTGATAACGATACGTAAACTTGCATAGTATCCCAATATAAATATATATAGATTAAAAAGTTAAATTCTTATTTTTCTTCATAATCAAGTTTTTACTTTTGTTGCAAAATAAGGAAATATAAGTGAAAAATATTATCAAAACTATTGTTATATTGTGCATAATCATTAAGTATCCAGGGATCACTGCTTGAGAACCAATATATTAAGGATAATCTTATCTTTGGGATTAGAATCTATAAAATTATTTATAAGTTCCCAATATATTTTTGTAGTGATTCCGTTAGAAATTGAAACTAAGTTTGTGAGATGTGATGAGTTAAATGAAGAAATGACCTCATTTATCATGTGTGTTTATGTTTTTGTTACAATAATATAAAGATTTGGAGAACACATAAATATATTTTCTTATGATGATTCATGTTTTACTTGTTATACCTTTCTTTCAATTTTATCAAGCATGTTTAGTTTAGATTTACTTTCTACTAAATATTTTCTATCCTGTTAAATAATTGTAGATGTTTTTTATAGATATTTTTGGTAGAAATAATTTCTAAACTGTTTTTCTTCCTACTTATATCTTCTGTACTAAATGTTATACATGTTAAAAATCAAGTTTAAGGGTGGGAAGAAAAATAAAATTTTAAATTCAGTATACTTTCTTTTAATTTATTATTATTGCAAGCATGTTTTAGGTGAGATTTACTTTCTTCTGCAGTCATTCTGTCATGATTATGAATGTATATGAATTTGATAGGATGTTGTAGTTATAAATAGATTCAACTTTTACTTTTTCTTCCTGCTACATTTTATGGAGTTAATTGCAAAATATTTTAAAATTCAAATTTAGTGGGGAAGAAAAATTTCTTTTAAAAGAAAGAAACTAAATTTTATTTGTCCTCAATTAGCTATATTTTAAAAATTTAATTTGACATGAACTTCGGCATTTGAGGCTAACTTTTATAACTATATTTGTGTTTTTAACATAGTTAGTAGAATTGAGTAAAAGTTTCCAAAAATGAAAGTTAGTTATATAGTTAAGATGTTTGGTACGAAAGGACAAGACAATGTTTTTTCTATTTAAAGTAAAGGAAATTATATTTTTGAAGTATTAAGAAAGTTAGTGTTTCATGTAAGAAGAAAAGAATGAGACTTTATGAAAAATTTTCAAAGCTAATATGATTTTATAAAGTGAAGGAATGTGAAAAGTTTTTGATTTTAAGAAGATGATAGTGAAGTTCAAAATCATTAAAGGCTATCCAAACATATTAATCCTCACATGAAAATGAAGAAAAAAGAAAGGATTGAAAAAAAAGAATATCTAAAAGCAAAAGGAAAGAAAAAAAAAAGAAAAAAAAAAGAAAAGAAAATCATGTGAGGAGAAGCTTGATGAGATGCCGAATCAAAATTTGGCTTCACTTGAATCAACTTGAGGAAGAAAGCTTTATTAAATTTTCTAAGCTTGTATTTAAGTACTAGTATCTTTACTAATACAGAACTCATTAAGTTCTTTTTCATATGGATAATCTAAGTAATTTTAAATTGAATTATTGCAATTCTTCTTGAAATGAATAGAGAATTCGAAATCTAAAACTTGACTACTAAGTATTCTTACACTTTTAGCTTTGACTTAAGTTGTTAAAAATTTATCTTAAGTTGTACTACTAAATTTAGTAGATCAAATTATACAAATCTAGAAGTTAACCTCTGTACCATAAGTCATATTTTTATGTAGTAAAAGTGTTACTTGAGG
Source organism: Phalaenopsis hybrid cultivar (assembly GCA_002079205.1). Lineage (NCBI taxonomy): Eukaryota > Viridiplantae > Streptophyta > Magnoliopsida > Asparagales > Orchidaceae > Phalaenopsis > Phalaenopsis hybrid cultivar. Next base: position 27,247 of record JXCR01112953.1, on the reverse strand, counting down.
ACAAGTAATATTTAAGTTTGGGGGATTTTGATATGCCTAAAAATTAACTATAATTTCATTTACATTTTATTCTTAATTTTACTGATTTTTATTGATATTACACTTTAAAGGAAGTTATTTTGGATGTTTTTGGCTTCAGGTACAACAAATGGACTTTTGGTGAAAATGAAGCAAAAATGGTGCAACTTGGAGTAAAAATGAGCACGAAAGAAAATTCTGACTTGGCGCATTTCGATATGTCTTTCTATGATTAATCTCATTTACACTTCTAACATTTTTTTGACTAAAATTGCACTTTAAAGAAAGGTTTATTCATGCTTATTTTATAGTTCTATATGTTGGGAATGAAACACAATTGAAACGGGGTGAAACAGAGCTAAAATGAAGCCAAATGCACAAAATAGTGGAGTTGCTATAGACTGGCGCCGACGGCACCCGAGTCCAGAGAAGTAACAAAAAATAGTGCCAAAGGCGCCCAGTCTAGTGCCGACGGTGCCCAAGACGATTATGAATGAATTGTTTGGCAATTTTTGATATTTTAGAAAGCTCCCTAGAGATTCAAACATCCCATGAAGTCATTCAATGCATCTAAACACTTGGAAAGGCTCTTAAATGAAGGGATGCGTCTCTTGGAGTTAATGAGTGATTTTTAAATGATGAGATGTGTCTCTTATGGTGATTCAATGAATCTAGACACTTGGAGTGAAGAGACGTGTCTCTTGAAGTGAAGCTCTTAGGAAAAAGGAGGGATTTTGTGCCTCTTTAAAAGAGAGGGGTTGGTGCCTCTCATAGTGGTGTGTGTGCGTGTGTATTGGTGTGCGGGGGTGTGAGTGTGTGTAAGTGTAGAGTAAAGTCTTTTTTGTGGAGAGGATTTTTCTTGAAGAATTGTAAGAGGAGATTGAAGGTAAGAGGTTTCTTCCATATTACATTTCTAAGAGGTAATTAAGTGTTGATTGAAAAAAGATAAAGTGCTTCAAGGGAATTTCAAGAGACTTGCTTGAGGAGGAGTATAAGATAAGTTGTGTTCTTTCATTTCTTTGTTTTGTAAACTTTTTTATGTATATAAAATTTGTATTTTGTCATATCTTTCTCATGAATTTTGAGTAGTCTTCTTTGTCTTTCTCCCTGAAATGAGATATGGTGAAAAGGAGAGATATTTTGGATGTGCCATTTAAATGTTAAATAATTATGATGATTTTTCACTTGTTCTAAATTTACTTTTTGATTTGGCCGATTGAAATGTTAACATCTGTGATGAAACATAATATCCAGGAAACGGATTATGAGTTCACAACAAAGTGAGAATCACATTCAGTTCCATGAAGGAGTGTTTCGTTAATGGAATTGAGTGCAAATAAATAAGGAAATATATATTATTGGGCAAAGAATGGAGATTCTAGGGTGATAAACTAAAATCCCCAATTTAGTCTTAGTGTTTAACAACTGAAGTGAGAGTTAGCCTTCAGAGGAAGGGAAGTGGAAGCTCTAGAGTGAGAGCCAGTATCCTCCCAGCCTAACCACGGATTTAGGGACTAAACCTAAGATTATCCAATGATTCTCTATAACACCTGACCAAGGGTAGAGAATTAAAACTGCTCCAATTTGGCACAATACAAATTCAAACCATTTATCTCTGTCATTAACAAGAAATTCATTATAGTGGGAAGGATATATTCTTAAATTTGAACTCTACGTCACAAAGCTTTGTTTAGTTTTAGTAAATTTAAATTTAATGTTTAGAAATTAATTTAGTAAAATTAGTTTAATTAATATTCCTTAAAACCACTTTAATCAACCTTCTAAACTAATTGCTTATAGTAGTAGACTAGAATTAGCGTAAGAGATTTCTTACCTCACTTCTTTATGGGATCGATACTGGGGTTTTTAAAGAAATCCCTATATTACTTGAAATGATACTTGCACTTGTGTAGAACAACTAGTGTGCGAACTATTTTATATATTTTATATAACATTTAACTTTTGTACATTAAACACTTAATATAAATTTGGTCAATTTTTTTATCATATTTTTTAAAGCTAAATTTCTTCATAATTTCGAGACGGGTCAAGTTTTTAATATTGTTACTGAGGAATTAAATTGACATAAAACACGCAGAAAAACAGCCACACTAGGGGTACATCACACATAAATTAGAATTAAAAGCAAATGTACTCACAAATATAAACACTTATCTCAAATCCCCTCCACCAAATGTCTTGAAGTTCGTTTGAATTCTTTTTCGCCACTCAAAATACAAACTAACACTCAAAATAAAAAAAAGTGGTCAGCGGCGGTGATGGTTACTAAGATGAATGGTGGTTGTGGATGTCTAATGGTTAACCTCTCTTCATTGATGATCCAAGTCTTTTGTTATGAAAATCTAATAGGTGTCTTGGTGTCCCTTCAAAATGTGTCTTCATTCAATGAATCTTCTAGAAGTTCCTCCTCTCAAAAGCCAATTGAATGAATTTTTTTGTCCATGGACTTTTTCCCACATTTTTATCAAGGGTTTCTTCAAACACCTCTTCAAAAAAATCATTTAAATTCAATAAATCATCAAATAACTACTTTTAGCGCGGGGTGTCTGGCGCTTAGGCGCGACTCTCTCTAAATAACTGGCGCTTAGGCGCCCCAGTTCATTTTTGCACCATCATCATTTTTTCTCCAAATTTGACCATTTTTCACTCTTTTTCAGCATTTTCATCAATTTGATTGTACCTGAAAGTAAAACACACAAATATCTTTCATTGAAGCGCAATATCTCAAATAGGTATAAAAATTTGTATAAAAATACTATATATTTTTTATATATCATTGCTCATCAGCGGTATGTGTCAAAGAGAGATTTCTATTGTAGGACAACTCTTTACTAAACACGCTGGTATCAATGAAGATTATGTCAGCTTGTGATTGTGTCAACAGTTGATGGAAGAAATTCAAAACATTTTCAGCAATAGCTTCATTCCTATTAATCTAGTGTCCATCAGAGGTTTGGATGCCATGAATAACATTACCCTTCTGATGTGCCCCTAGTGCGTGTAGTTTTTCTGTATGTTTTATGTCAATTCAATTCCCCTGAGATGGTGACAAAAACTTGACCCAACCCGTAATTACGTAGTAATTTAGCTTTCAAAAGATGGCCAAAAACTTGACCCAATTTATATTTAGCAGCTAATTTACAAAACTGAAATATTATAAAATATAGCAAATATTTTACACACTATGGGTTATACGCAAGTGCAAGTATTGTTTCAAGTAATATATGACTTTTTGATTAAGCCCAGAATATCGATCCCATGAAGAAGCGAGGAAAGATGTCCTTAGTCAAATTCTAGTCTATTAATATTAGTCCTTAGTTTGGAATGTCGATTAAAATGGTGATTTGTCTAGTAAATACTTCTAAATGCGAATGTTAAATGAAAGGATAGTAACTATTCCTAAATGTAAATATTAATTCTAAAGATAACACTTTCTGGATGAGTTGGTTTGGAGAATTTTAAGATGTTAATAACTACTCTTCTTATGTAGTGAATTGGATAATGTAAAGGAAAGAGATACTATAAATATTGTATGTGACAAAAAGGAGCAATTTTAATTCTCTATTCTGATTCAGCATTATAGAAAATCATTAGCTAATCTCAGGTTTAGTCCCTAAATCCATGGTTAGCCTCGGAGGATACTGGCTCCCACTTCAGAGCTCCCACTTCCCTTCCCCTGATAGCTAACACTTGCTTTAGTTCTTAAACTCTAAGACCAAATTGGGGATTTTAGTCTGTCACAGTAAAATCTCCAATTTTATGTCCAACAATATATATATATATATATTCCTATTTATTTGCACTCAGCCCCCATGAACTTCACCATCCATGGAATTTGAATGTGGTTCCACTTTGCTGAGAATTACACTGCCCTATCAGGTCTTAATGCAATTACAATGAATTTTAACACTACAAAGGACCCTTATTGTAATGTAAATGAAGTTCAAGTAAAAACCATCACTTTTATAATTAAAACTTCTTCAAGTATGCATCCTAATATCCTAAACATGAATCCTATTCATTGCAAAAGAAAAGTAAAAGAAAAATAACGGCAAAATCTTTTCACACCACTATTTCTAAAATAAAATAAAGAGTAAGAGAAACACATCACAAAGCATGAAGAAAATACAATAGAAAACTTCATTAAATCAAAGAAAATCCACTAGATAAGTGTTTGCAAAATCATAAGATAATGAAGAACACAATACTTAGCTTTTTCCCCTTAAAAGAAAGATGAAAATCTCCCCCACAAATTCTCCTGCTGGTCCATGCAATGCTAGAACATTCCCTTACAGATTCTCTCAAAATCCCCTCACCAATCTCTTTAAAAATCTACATTTCTACTCCTATTCTAAGATCTCTAAACATTCTCCACATTTCTCACTCACACACACTACACGCACCATGAGAGGCGCCAAGCCCTCTTTTTTAAAGAGACATAAATTCTCTCCTCTTTCCCAAGAGACAAATCTATTCATCTAAAAGAAATGTCTCTTCATTTAAGAGATTTCTTCAACTGTCTAGATGCATTGAATCACGTCAATGAGTGTTTGAATCAAATGGGAGCCTTCTAGAACATCAAAATCTGCTAAAAATTGGTCAATAACCATCCTGGGTGTTGTCGACGACGGTCTAGACGCTATTGATGCCACTTTTCATCACTTCTCTGGACTCGGGTGCCGTCGGCTCCAGTCTGGGTGCCTATGGTGGCCACCTTGCACAACTCCACCATTTTGCTTTGTTTGGCTTCATTTTAGCTCCATTTCATCCCATTTCAGTTGTGTTGCATTCCTAACAGATAGACATACAAAATAAGCATAAAAATAACCTTCCTTTAAATTATAATTTCATTAAAAAATATGTGAGATGTGTAAAATAGATTAAGTATAGAAAGACATATCGAAATGTGCCGAGACAAAATTTTCTTTCTTACTCGTTTTTGCTCCAAATTGCACCGTTTTTGCTTCTTTTTCTCCAAAACTCCATTTCATGTCTCTGAAACCAAAAATATGCAAATTACCTTCCTTTAAAGTGTAATATCGTCAAAAATCATTAAAATTGAGCATAAAGTATATATGAAAAAGTGGTCTTTTTTAGGCATATCAACTTCCTTTTGTACTTTATATAAGCATGATAGAGTTTAGTATTTTTGTCTTTATCTTTAAATTTGGTAATTACTGCTTTCTGACTGAGAAAGACACTTGTGACTCAATAGCTATTAGAAGTATCTCTTATACAACAATTAAGGAATTTTTCATCTCATCCTTGTTTAGGATAGCTAATTCTAGAGCCTTAACCTCCTTTTCAGCAGCCTCCACAGTCATCAAAACATTCCCAAAAGAACTCCATCCCCAGGTTCTAAGAGCTTTGCTCATTTTAACATGGAGAAGCCACAACTTAATCAAAGGATCTTTATGATAGATCCAAACCCAATTAGTAGCCACCCAGGCAGAGAAAGAGGGCTGCTCATACCATAGGTTAATGTATCTAAAAAGAGGAGGGTTGAGCGGAGATGGAGGGGTAGCAGTAATAGTTATGAGGAGTGGTCTGTGGTTAGAGCCAGCCATGCTCAAATGTGTAATAGAAGTGTGAAGGAATTTTTGTAGCCAAAGATCATTAACCATAAATCTATCAAGCCTTTCCCAAATTTTGTCTCTCCTCTAAGCATATGAAGGACCAGTGAAACCCAAATCAAATAGACCAGTTGTCTGCCTGTTATCACAAGAAAAAAGTGATCTTGGAGAGGTTAGGAGGTCTTCCACCAACCTTCTAAGTGAGGTAAAAATACAGTTGAAATTCCCCCCTCCCCATCATCCAATTTGCAGGCATGTTAGAGCTAATTGAATGGAGGATAGACCAAAGCTCAATTCTGGAGGCCTTATTACATCCCACATACACAAAGGTCACAATATCTGAATTATTATTCTTAGTTAAAGGGAGATGGACCATTTGAGGGTGGTCTATCAGGACAAACCAATTAATTTCTTTTTTGCAAAGAAACCAAATCTTATTATTAATTTTAGTAAAATGGGAAAATCTAGAAAATTTGCTAATTAATTTTTGGGGATGTTTATGAACCATAGGTTCCAAAATTGAAATGCACCATAGTTTGTATTTTTTATTTAGATGAAGAGGCCTTTTGAACGAGAGGGGATGAGCAATACTCCTAATTTTCTAACAAAGAAAATGAACCATGAGGAGAGGGTTGGGATCTGGATCTCCCACTCCCTCTCCTGGTTCTAGAGAGGGAGCTTACTGTTGAGGGGCTGTCAACCTCAGTTTGAGGGCCTTCCTTCAGCCTTTGCAGTTCTGAATTTAATTTCTTTTTCCTTTTAGCTATTTGAATTTTCTAATCTTGATCCAGTTCCCATTTCATTTCCAAAAGTACCCCAGGGGTTGTGATACACCTAAAATATATAGTGCTTTTAGACACATTTTATACTTATTTTTGAGATATTACACTTTAATGGAAGCTATTTTTGTGTTTTTCTTGCAGATACAGACAAAAATGGTGAAAATGCTTAAAGGAGTGAAAATGGATCAAATTTTGAGCAAAACGGTGAAAAATGTGCAAAATAGTTTTGGCACCTAAGCGTCAGATCCGGCGCATACGTGCCTGTTAAACAGAGAAGGCCGTGCCTAATCGCCAAGGCGCCTTTTAGAAAATTATAAAATTAAGAAGATTGGGACTTTGAAAGATGTCTTAAATGTATTGGAAAGCATTGAAAGTTCTCATTTGGGGAGTTAATTTGGACACNGTGAGAATTAAGTGTTATATGTACTTGTACTAGTTTGTGAATGAATATATATGTTTGTTTTTGTGAAAATTTTTGTTATTTTTAGCCTCAAATTAAATTAAGTTATAGGGGGAGAATTTTGAGAAAGAAGAGAGTTAAGGGAGAAGAAAATAGTCATTTAAGTGTTATGAGACCATTTAGGGGTGGTATACTTAGGCTTAAAGTGCATAGTACTTACGTTCAAAAATATAAAAAATCATGCACTGGCGCCTAAGCACCATATTCTTGTGCTTAAGCACGATGTAACCCAAGAGGGAGGCGCCTAAGCGCCACTTATCCACACTTAAGCGTCGGTTCACAAAAATTAGTTTGTGAACGGTTAAAAGTGAAAATAACCCCAAAAATTACCATTTTTACTCTCGTTGTCAGCTTCAACCTCTCGATTTCACGATTTTAAAGTCTAGGGCAAGCCATTTTGTGGAGATTTCTTGGTAGAATTGAGAAAAATTTGCTAGATTTGGATTTCTTAAGGTAAGAGCTTCATTTCTATGTAAAAATTTTAGATTTTCACCATGTATTTTGAGTTTAGTATATTAGACTTGATTTTTGAAGTTATTGCAAAATTTTATAAAATTTGTAGAATGACACCAAGAATGAAGAGGAGCAAAATAAAAAGTCACTTTGATTCGAGCAAGTTTGTGAGTTCGAAAGCTCAAGGTAGGTATAGTGATTCTATGTAATCATGAAAACTTATTCAGGAGAAATGTTTCAAAAGTTCAGGTGGATCCATAGAAGATATGATTGTTCACCGACAATGGGAACGATTCTGCTCTTTTTCTTTTGTGGTCATTATTTCTATAGTTAGGGAGTTTTATGCTAACCTTCCCAAGGCTGAAGATGATCGAGTCATGGTTAGAGGAAATTAGTACCTTTTCACTGGAGGTAATCAATATATTTTACCATCTACCACCTGATACTTTGTGTTTTTATGTGAACTATAGTCCTACTGAGATGGAGCTAGATGATATTTTTCCTATTTGACTGTTGGAAGAGGGCTCTGGAAAATTACAAATGAAAGAAGAGGTAATTTTTCCACCTCAAAGTTGAGTGCACCTTCAAATGCATGGCACTATTTTATTTCAGCTAGTCTATTACCGACAAATCATCTCAGCAAAGTTACAAGAGAGAGAGCTATGTTGAACTATTGTATTAAGGAAGGCAAGCTCATCAACATTGGAGCTTCGATCTATCAGACTATCATCAGTTCTGCCACTTTCGTTACTACTGCAGGCTTGGGATTTGCTTTCTTGATCTTTTTTTTATGTGAGTAGGCTGGAGTAAGATATGATAGCTGGGAGGAAGTACTGTTGCCTCTAAAACCAATTACAAGTGTAAATGTGAAGTCGTATTAGGAGCATTCTACTTTTGGCTGGAGAGGAGGATTTTCAAGAAATTATGGAATGGCAACGTCTGTTGTTTCCACCTCTGCTGCTTCTACATCTAGACCATCTACCTCGCGAGCTTCTACTTCTAGAGGTGAGTCTACGAAAACTCAAAGTCAATTACTGCAGAGGATGATGGATAATATCAACTATACTGTAGATAAGGTAAGAAATTTAGAAAGCTTTGCAGGTCATATTGATGGGTATAATAGAAGAAAAAGTGATTATGAAGAGAAATTTCATTCATCTCTAGAAAACCTCATTAGGGGTAACCCAGGAGTGCAATTTCCTCCATATCTTAGATACCTTGATTATGAGCCTGCAGATGTATGGAATGGCGGTGATTCTGAGGATGATGAGGAGGAGGACTGAGTGATTTATTTTTATGTTTGTAATATGTGTTGGACTACGTGATTTGGACTTGCTACATTTGCATTTGTGTACATGTTTAGACCTTATTATGTGTGAGACTTTTATTTTGCTTAATTGTATTGTGATGTTGTGTTTTGTTAGTATTATATTTAAATTCTAGGGTAGTGATTGTTGTTGTGTGTTAATTATTGTGTTTTACTTAGTTAGGATTGAACTTATTTTTATGTCTTATCAAAAGTTAAAAATCTTGCTAACTTTAGTTTTAAAATTTTAAACTTAGAAAACTGCTGCCCTGTATTTTTTTATCTTGTTCATATGTTTATTTTTATGTTGAGACTGGAAATCAAAGTTAGTGTGTTAGTTTATTTTTTATGTTTGTACCCAATACTTAGAAGTCTATTGAATCTCTACATGTTGAATTGATATGAAAATGATAAAAAAATTGATCAAAAATTAATTTTACTCTTGTTCTTAGAATATACTTGTATAATTAGGGTATAGAAATTTCTGTAAGCATTTTATTTCAATTTTCATTCCTGCTTATCTATATCTGCAGCTAAACTGTTTAATCTTATTAAAAATTTTAGTTTGGGGGGATGAAAAATATTTTCAAAACTTGAATTTTATTTGTTCTCAAATGTGCTACAAGTGAGTTTAATTTGAAAAGAAAAATGATCATGTATATGAAGGTATATTAGGGAAGTAAATTTTGATTATAGAAATGAGTAAGAAAATTTAGTTAAAATTTTGAGTAATGAAGAAAAACTTTCAGTTAAAATTTTTTAGTGTAGAAAAAGCTAAATATAGTCTAACTATTTTTAGAAAGAAAAATTGTATTTTTAAAAAATTGAGAAATCTAGAATTTTTTTTTAATACTTAAATTTCTTTTATCAAAAATAATTTTCAAAATTATTATTATATTTATAAGTAAAAGATTTATATGAGGGCTTTGCTTTAGGAAAGGAGAAGTAGAATTCAAAACAATTAAAGGCCTATCCAGATATAGTAATCCTTGCCTGAAAAAGAAAAATAAAAGAAAAAATGTAAGGGAGGAGAAGCTTGAGGATTAGTGCCTAATCAAAAATTGGTTCCACATTTGATCTTTTTAAAGTATAAGACTTCCGAAACTCTTAAGCTTAGAGATATAATATGGTAAGTAAAATTAGTTTTAATAAAAAATTTTAAGTAGAGATAATAAAAGGACTAAATTCTAAATTTGGAAAATCTACAATATTTTTGAATTAAATAGAAACTCATATTTTCATATTTCTTAATGTTAAAAATTTCTAAACTTTAAGTTGGTCTCATTTACTAAATATTATTTCTAAATTGGACAACTATAATTCTAAATCTAAATAGTAACTCCTAAAGAAACTCATATACATATCATACTTATTTGGTTTTTAAAGATTGAAGTGACACTTGAGGACAAGTAACATTTTAAGTTTGGGGGATTTTGATAGACCTAAAATATATAGTGTTTTTAGACACATTTTTATATCTATTTTTGAGATAATGTGCTTTAATGGCATGTATTTGTGTGTTCTTCTTTCAGGTGCAAGTAAAGAGGTGAAAAATGCTAAAAGGAGTGAAAATGGATCAAATTTGGAGCAAAAATGTGAAAATGGTGCAAAAATGTTTTGACGCCTAAGGGCCAGATCCAGCTCTTAAGCGCCGGTGAAACAGTCGTGCCTAATCGCCAGAGGCAATTATGTGACGGTTTACTTCATTTTTCCAAATTTTGAAGGGACATTTGAGGCACCTATGGGCTAACGATGGTAGTTATGTCCACTAAAAATGAAAATATGGTTAGAAGACTTATGAAAGGAGGCATCCTTTGGAGAATACATCGAATGGGGACACATTTTGGAGAGTTATCAAGGCACCTTTTGGAGATTTATAAAAGAAGAAAGTTGAGACTTTTTTAAGTGTTCTTGAAAGTTTTGAAAAGTGCTGGAAAGGAGTTTTGAGAGATAGTTTTGGAGATATTTTCATGCACCACAAATTTACTTTATCCTTTTTATTTTTTGTTTTATTGTGAGAGTCAAGAGTGCTGTAAAAGAGAAGAGATTTAAAGGAACTTCAAGAGTTTGGTGGAGGATTTGAGATAAGTTTTTATCTTTTATTTTTAAACTACTTTTGGTTTTAATCGAGACTTCTTGTTGGTTTGACAATGATTTCTACTTTTAAACTAAAGTGTGGTGTTATTTTCTCCATAGATTCTGAGTAGTTTTCTTTATCTTTCTCTTTAAAATGATAAGTATTTAAAATTGTTGGATGGAATTTGTGGAGAGTATTGATCTTTAATATTGGAAAACGTTGTAATGATATAAATCCATGTTTCATTTACTTCTTGATTTGGCCAATCCATATGTTAAAATTTGTTGTGAGAACATGTAAGAATCAGATCATTTACTTCTTGATTTGACCAATCCAGATGTTAAAATTTGTTGTGAGAACATGTAAGAACTGAGCCGACCATTTACTTCTTGATTTGGCCTATCTAGATGTTAAAATTTGTTGTGAGAACATGTAAGAACCAAGCTGGTCTTGTCTCAGCCAACAATTGGAAAGAATCACATGAGGTTGTATGAATGAGAATGTAATTCATATGATCTATTGGCTGGTATTGTCTCAGTCAACAATTGGAAAGAATCACACGAGATTGTATGAATGAGAATGTAGTTCATATGATTGAGTGCAGGGAAATAATCTTTGAAGGGTGTAGAGTTAGAGGACTTTAAAGTGACAGGTTAAAGCCCCCCTACTTGGCTTATTATTTTTTGTTTTGATAAGAGATGTTAGCCCCCAGGTAGAGGGAATCGAGGGAACTCTAAAGTAAGAGCTAGTATCTTCCCTGCCTATCCGGTCTTCAATATTATTCAAACTTTAATTTAGCCAATATTCTTTATAGCATCTCTAGTAAGGGTAAAAAATAATATTGCTCATATTTGGCACAACACAATTTGCATAATTCCATAACAGAATTCCTATACTTATAACTGACTCATGACAAGGAGAAAGATATTTTCATATCAAGTGTTTTTCTTTTATAAAAACTCAAGTTATCCTTAGAAGTTTTATTGTTTTGTCAAAATATCAAAAATACCAAAAAGAATTGAATTCTCACTTGGTTAATTATATCTTAGGGAATACCCAAGAATACTCTCGATAAAAGGTGTTTCACTCTTATTATCCTAGACCTAACAAAATAGGATATCAAAGGGAGGTTATTTTGTGTGGGAACACCCAAATGTTTCAAAGCTCTAGCTAAGCCATTAGGTGGAGAGTGAGTCTCTCACATCCCAAGTAGGTAGCAACTTATCGACATATGATACCCACAAAATAGCCAATAATCATCTCAACGAGGGTACTCAAATACATGAAAGCATGTACAAGTTGAAAGAGCATAGGACAAAACATCATATCCCAAACGAGTTGTGGCTCATTGACATCGGGTAGTCATAATGATACCAACGAAGTCAATAGGAGCAAAAGGGCTCAACAGGGGTAGTCAATGGAGATGGCGGAGTAATCCCTACGAGGTAGAGATAGTTGAGTCTATTTTCCTCGGTTAGCAACCCATGAATTGCCTCATCCATGAAAACCTCGGTAGCCCTAAGGTCAAAGGAAGGAAAATCTATCCTATGATTATAAGTTGGAGCTCAAAGAGGTGGGACTTACACCTGCTGGAGTAGCAAGGATACCACAGGAAAGAAAGAGAAGTGGAGGTTCAGTTATAAAGCTGAAAATGCTCCAAACAAGAGGATTTACACCCTATATGGGTCGGGGAGCCTTCTAATTACCTAAGCGCACTAGACAACCTCCTATGTAAAAAAAGGTATGTCGGTTCAATCAGCTTGATGAAGCATGAAGCTCCTCCTCGTGACATGTAGATATGAATTCAGTTATTTAGAGCGGTCCTTCATTATTGTGAAGGCTCTATTAATATGGCTTTGGTTATGGCCATGCTATGTAGCCCAATTTAAAATCGGCCTGAAGGCTATGCAAGAAAGTAAGAGCAGGTTATAAAAATTATGAATATTTTAATCCTAAATTTTAATTTATTTGAAATCTTTTATTTAGGATTTTTAAGTAGAAATTTTATAATTTTGGGTCCTTAGTAAGCCTAAATTATATTTTTTATGGAATCGCAGATGCACAAAAATGAACAAGGAAAATGCGCAGACATGCATGCATGCGACCGGAAGTAAAACAAGCTAAATAAAATAATAAATAGGTCAGGGTGAACTCTTTTTCTTATATATACTTCTACTTCTGACTCCACTACTAAGAACTAGTTGTAAGTTCCATAGCAACAGATCCAAAAAGTTGATCCATATCTTGTGTGATAGTACAATAATATATGTGCTGTTAAATTATTAATTTTCTTTATTTATATTTCTTTCTTCACAACGGTGTCAAAAACTTAACTCTAAATTAAGTAAAAGTGCAACTGTTATATTTAAATATTGGGATACAATGCAAGTATACGTATCGTTATCAAGTAATATAAAACTTTTTTATTAAGCCCCAAAATATCGAACCTACAGGGAGAACTACAAACTTTTAAGAAGAAATTAGATAACAAACTTCTACTTTGAAAAAGATGCTTACTCAAATTATAGATACCATGGTAGGAATGATAATTTGATTCTTTTTGGTAACTTTTGATAATTGAAAATAAAGTAAACAACTTCTTTTTGGTAATTATTTATAATTGAAAATAAAGTAAACAACTAACTAAATTTAACTAAATTTTTTGTAAGATGAAGGCAATTTAAATAAAATATATTTTCCCTTATAATGAATCAGTAACAAGTATGGGAATTTTGTTGTGGAAGTATTTAAATTGTGTTGTGCCAAATATGAGCAATTATATTCTTTACCCTTACTAAAGATGTTATAAATAACATTGACTAATCTAAAGTTTGAATAGTTCTGAAGATGGGCTAGGTAGGGAAGATACTAGCTCTCACTCTAGAGTTCGCTCTTCTCTCTCCACTTAGGGGCTAAGTTCTCATATAAAATACTAAAAAAATTGACTGAATTAGAGACTTTAGCCTATCACTCTACAGTCCTCTAATTCTACACCTTTCAAAGTTTATTTCCCTATTTATATGCATTGAATCATATGAATTACATTCTCATCCATTCAATTTCATGTGATTCTATCATTAGTTGACTGAGACAATACCATCATGGATACTACATGTTCTCACAACAAATATTAGCATCTTAATTGGCCAAATCAAGAAGTAAATGAAGTACAAGGATTAAATCATCACAACTTAATCCAATATTATAGATCAATACTTCACACAACTTTCTTCCAACACTTAATTACTTATTATTTTAAGGAAAAAGATAAATAAAACTACTCAGAATTCATGGAGAAAACACAAAAACAATTAATTTTAAAAGTAGAAATTATGTAAAAACACAAGAAGTCTAAATTGAAACCAAATGTAGTTACAAAGACAAAAACTTATCTCAAATTTCTCTCCACCAAACTCTTGAAGTTCCTTTGAATCTCTTCCTTTCTCTTACAATCCTCTCTAAGACTGGTCACCCAACCCTAGAGGGTTAAAATCTCTCTATCTCACTCTAATCTACTCTCTAAAAAGTACCTCTCTTAATCTCTATTTTATATATATATATTTTTACTCAATTTAAGTCCTTTTTATAGTTTTCCAAAAGTTTCTTTGGTGTCTCTTCAAAATGTGTCCACATTCAATGAATCTCCCAAGAGTTTTTTTAAGGGTCATTTCAATGTATTTTTGCCCCTATTAACTGCAATTCACATTTTCACCAAGAGTTACTTCAAACACCCCTTCAAAATTTGTCCAACATTCCTTGAATTTTTATCATAACTATCTTTGACGCGTAAGCGTGAGGTCTTCGGCGCTTAGGCGCGACCTTCTCTGTCTCCTAGCACTTAAACATCAGTCCTGGGTGCTCAGGTGCCACAATTCATTTTCATACCTTCATTTTTGCTTCATATTTGATCATTTTTCATTCATTTCACCATATTTCATTCATTTAATTGTACCTAAAATAAAAACAAACAAATACCTTTCATTAAAGCACAATATTTCAAAAATAAGTATAAAATGTGTACATAAATGCTATATATTTTAGATGTATCAAAATTCCATAAACTTAAAATGTTACTTGTCCTCAAGTGACACTCCAATCTTTTAAAACCAAAATAAGCAGATTATGTAATTGAGTTTCTTTAGGATATTCTAAAATTTTGTTCTAGAAATATAATAGGCCAATTTAAAAAAAAACTTTAGTAAATGAGACAAACTTAGAGTTCCATGTCATCATCATCATCCTAAAAATTTGTAGGCTCATAGTGATGGTAATGTGGATATGAAGGAAATACCACACTTTGGTCACCCCTTATAAGGCGTTCCAAAGATGTGTGATATTTTTCTTCATAATCACTATGTCTCTTCATATAGGTATCAATATGTCCTAAATAATTTTATAAATTCAATACCTTATCCGTAGTGTAGTTTATGTTATCTAACATCCTCTACATTAATTATGACTGCTGATAAGGTCTAGTAGACTGGCCTTATGATGTAGATGCCCGTAAAGTAGAAGCAAGAGATGTAGAAGCACCTGAACCTCCTAAAAATCCTCCTCTCAAACCAAATATAGAATGCTCTGAATAAGATTTTACAATGACACTAGTAATAGGCTTTAGTGGTTGCAGAATCTCCTCCCAAGTATCAAATCTCACACCAGTCTGCTTACATAAAGAAAAGATAAAGGATGCAAATCCCAATCCTGTAGCAGTGGCAGCTCTGACAGAACTAGTGATTGCCTGATAGATTAAGGATCCAATATCAACTGCTTTGATTTTTGAATATAGTAGTTTAGAATGGCTCTCTCTATTGTAACTTCACTCAGATGATTTGAAGGGAGTAGACAAGCTGAAATAAAATAGTGCCACGCTTTTGTCGTGGCATCAAGCTTTGATCGCAGGAAAATTCACTCTCCTATCATTCGTTATTTTCCATAATCTTCTTCCCTCGATAAATGAAGAAATAATCTCTTCTAACTCTCCCTCAGTAGGATTATAATTTGAATAAAAACAAAATAAACTCAGGGGTAGTTGATAAAATGAATTGACTGCCTAAGGGGAAAAAGCTACTGATTTTTTTCTCACCATAAAGTGATCTTCCTCTGCCTCAGGGAGATTAGCGTAAAACTCCCGAACTACAGAAATGATCGCTACAACATAAAAACAACAGAAAAGCTCCCACTGTCGATGAACTATCAAATCTTCCACAGCTCCGCCCAAATATTTAAAACACTGCTCAAAAATCAACTTTCTTTACCGCATCGCTTCTGCATATCGACCTGAGCTTTTAAATTGAAAATTTTGCTAGAATCGAAAGTGGACTTCCCCTTGCTCCTCATCATTTTTTGTGCCATTTTCTAAAAATCACATTAAATTCACAATAAATCATAAACTCAAGTCTAAATCACTAAACTTAACTTCTAAAAGCTTAAACTATCATTTCCATGTATTTTTCATAGATTTTTCTTAAATTTCACCGTGAATAGCAATTTTCACATAATTCCACAATGTACTCCAAATATATGGTGAAAATCAAAAATTTCTACATATAACTGAAGCTCTCACCTTGAGAAGATAAATCTAGCAAATTTGGCTTAGTTCAACCAAAAAATCTTCAACTTTGGAGATGCCCAAGATCCAAAATCGCGAACGTCAGACGAAGAAGACGACGTCGTGGGGAAAAAATGGCAATTTTCGACTCAATTTTTCACCTTTAACCGTTCATAAATCAGTTTAAGTGAACTAGCGCTTAAGCGCGACTGGTTTGGCACTTAGGCGCCTACCTCTCGAATAACTTGTGCTTAAGCGTGGGGTTTTAGTGCTTAGGTGTCAGTACACAATTTTGGATATTTTTTATTTTTAAGTTAATTGCACATCTTGCCTAAGTCATCCACCCCTAACTATCTTCCTCTTTGCCACTCTCTGAAAAAGGTTTTGTGGCCTCTTACATTAAATATATGCAAATGAACTACTTTCCGTTCAAATTTTGAAACAACTATTATGTAAATTGGGCTTTAGTGATGTGGTTTATATCTCCACTTCTATTACCAACATCATGAGTTCGAGCATATACTCCTCTCAACAATTATTTCTTTATAATATATATATAT
>JXCR01112953.1:0-10431 GCA_002079205.1 Phalaenopsis hybrid cultivar | reverse complement strand
TATATATATATATATATAATTCTTGTTCATTATCTAAAAAAATTTGCCTCCTTATATATCTCTCTCCCCATAATTAGACATATAATTTAAGAGAAAATATATGTGAATATATTACTATAAAATATGTTTTTTTTTAGTAGCCATTCAATTAATAGATGGTGAAGAAATTGCCCATCATGAGTTATTATCATAAGTAAAAAAATACTTAGAGCTTGTTTGGGACCAAGTTTATTATTTTTTTTATTTCAAATCAAAATATAAAAAAAATGAAATAAAAATAAAAAATAAAAGTAATCCCAAACTAACCCTATGAATTGTTTACCTTTCAAGCAAGTGAAGTTGAATAATACAAGAGAAATTAGTAAATTGTATGAGAAAGTGCCACAAATCTTATATGTTTGATCCTTTTGAAAAGTGCTATGAATGTCACCATATGTTCATATTAAACAACTATATCTATATATATATCGATGATGATTAATGATTTTAATGATAATGCATACTTTTTATCATTATTATGTATGTGCAAATTTAATATACAGAGAAGGAAAATTTACATACCCACCACACAATTTTTATGTATTTGCATGATATTTACACTTATAATGCCCTTGTATCATAAAGCTATGCATGAAAATTTATATTTCACTTTTATGAAGATTGTTGGCGGTTGTGTTGATGTGTCGATAAGAACTTTAGTATGTATTTAAATATAAACATTTGTGTTAGATGTGTAAATAGATAAGAAATGTGTGGCATGTATGCAAAGGTCCCTATAAATAAACTTGAAAAATAATTTAAAAAAAAAAATTGTTTTAGCACAGAGGAATATTCTCCCCGTGTTATTTCACGTTATTCAAATATTATTGTGATGATATTCATGTGTTATTGTGTTATGGGAATATTCCTAGAGTTATAATAACACAATAACACATGAATAATGGAGAATAATTTAGGAGGAATATTATTCTGTGTTATCGGGCCGGATCACAAGAAAACTTTTTTTTTCTATCAACTCCACGTTGAGGTGATTCATTGAACTCCGGACATATCTCTATGTCCGGAGTCCGGATTTAATAATTTTCATTTAAAGTTTCCCAGCTTTCTTTTGCGCTCATTACAAATACATTACTTTCATTTTCCTTCAAACCAAATNCAAGAAGACTTTTTTTTTTTTTTTGCTGTCAACTCCACGTTGAGGTGATTCATTGAACTTCGGACATATCTCTATGTCCGGAGTCCGGATTTAATAATTTTCATTTAAAGTTTCCCCAACTTTCTTTCGCGCTTATTACAAATACATTACTTTTACTTTCCTTCAAACCAAATAAAAAAAATGATCATTTATTATACATCAAATCAAGAAAAATATTTTAAATACAATACATTCCCCCCATAATATATTCATTTACATTGCATTATTTTTTCAGTAAATCAAACAGCCCTTGCATGCAAATCAAATGCATCATTTATTTTTTTAATTTTTAATTTTTATATTTTTATATTTTTGCACGAGCGCTCCATGTGACTCGTTATAANCAAATCAAGAAAAATATTTTAAATACAATACATTCCCCCATAATATATTCATTTTACATTACATTATTTTTTTCAGTAAATCAAACACCCCTTGCATGCAAATCAAATGCATCATTTTTTTTTTTAATTTTTATATTTTTATATTTTTGCACGAGCGCTGCATGTGACTCGTTATAGAGCGAGAGCGAGAGGGACCGCTCGAGAGACAATTTAGCTAATAAGTTTCAAGGCTATTGAATCAATAAAATTTTGTACTCCAGCTGTGATTTCTAATTAGATGAGTGTATGATAATAACCTGCTAAATATTTATTAACTTAGTTACAAAAAGAAAAAAAATGAAAATGAATATATATGTTTTTTAACACCAGCGAGGCAGGCGTCGGTAGATCGTTGGTCTTGCCGCCTTCGAAGGTTAATCTCGAGGGAACGCTGCCTTGTTTCAGAAAAATTTTTAGGTGCGGAGTCCGCACATACGGACTGCGGCTAAGATTGACGTAGGGAAAAAAGAAACGGACCTTCGCGGAGGTCCGAATGTGCCGACCCCACACTTAAAAACTTCTTGTTTCTACTACTTCAAGCGAGCAAGAAAGAGAACCAAATACAACCCAGCCCTTAAATGCTTATTGGGAAGCATTGAGAGTAGTGTCACGGACAAAAAATCCCACATCAGCTGGGTGTAGGGTCGAAAAGCAATATTTAAGTCCTAGGTTGCCCACCACCCCGAAGAGCTCTTTTTGGGAGGTAACAAATGGTATCAGAGCAGATTACTGTCTGTCAGGTGTGTGGACTCTCCATGGTCCAATGGGACCGTCAATGAAGTCGTCNAGGTCTTGCGGATTCCGACCTCGCTTCAATTGCACACCGTTGTTCTTTGAAGGTAAATATTCGATCCTGATTGTATTTATAAATTGTATTTCGAATCTGTTTACATCCATAAATAAATTGTATTTCTAATCTCTTGTTTCCATTTGCATATACAGAAGTTTGTTTTTAAGGCATGCCATATGAGTTGGATTTTTTTATGCTTATGTACCCCTGGTTGTAAGAGCAACATAGGGTTAGAGTGAGAAATTGTGTACAAAACTTTCAAATATTATTGTCTTATTTATTTTAACAATCAGCAGAAATAATTGGAGGAGGAATTTTGTAGTCGAACTCATATAGTTTAGTTTTTGGCCTAATGTTTTGATTCCGAGAGTGCCGATGATGATGATGATGATGCACCTATCAAATATTTTGCTAGTATTGTACTCTATATCAAGTATAAATGGTTGGTAAGGTTGTATGAAAGGATAGTTCACGTGCATTATTGACTCTTTTGGTATTGCTAATTATTAGTTTATGTTTTTTTTGCTCTAATTTACATGCACTCAATTTGTTTTGAAGAAGAATTAATCCAAATTAGGAGCTTTGCAACGATTTCTAAGAAGCTATGTTTCCTTTTATAGTTTGTTTTTATATATGAAAGATTGCTAATACTTTTACGTTGTTCGGTAGTTTGAACTAAAGTTTTATGCCTCATAAATATGACATGGTTTAAAATATTATTCAAATAGTTATCATTTTGTGTTTTGATTGCTTACACTTGTAGCTGAAAATATTGTTGTTCTTCTCTTTAGGTAAATCACTTCTTTTTAGTGATATAGAAAGTGAAGAATGAGTGTTAAAATATTGTAGCTGAAAATATTGTTTTGTGATTTCTTAGAGGGTTGATATAGAAAGTGTTCTTTTGTTTAGTGATTTTTTTGCCATGAAAAGAAACATTTTGTGTTTATACATTAATCTGACAGAATTTCATGAGTAAAGCTGAAGAGGCTAGCAGTCCCGTCAGCAAAAAAATTTAAATTCGTTGGCATTGATCCAACAATGGAGGAAAAACTAGATGGAATGTTCACTGGTGTTGTCGCTACAGGAACTCATGCGTACACCCCAAATGATATAGGATTTGGCAGCTCAGCCCAAGAGATGGATACCGTGCAGATAGGTGATTCAGGAGACCGTCCTAGCCATGTTCACACAAATGTTCAATCCACAAGTGTGCCCAAGCGTCCCAGGGTAGAAAAGAAGAACAAAGGGATTGCTTTCATTAAAGGCACTATTGATGCACTTGTTGAAACCTGTAAAGCTCGGTATTCTTCTTCGCAGGAAAGCTCAATTGATGAGTGTCTTCAGGTCCTTAATACATATTCTGATGTTAAGGCAGACGATGATAACTACATTCAATACGTGAAGGTGTTACAAGATCCAACCATCAGACAGTTTTTTATGAAGTTGGAACCGAAATACCGAGTGAAATACTTGCGATCTTTTATGGACGTCTGAATATTTGAGTTATTGATGGACTTTAATTTCTATTGTTCTATGTTATGTTTATGTTATGCAGACTTTTTTAATCTCCTTCGTGGATGTTTTGGACAGTTCACCTTTTTATGTGGTTGTTCTTTCTGTGTGGCCAATTTTATTATATATTGTTTGTATTTTGCCCAAAGTTCATGTGTTCTATTTATTTTTCATAGCATACTTTTGTTTTTATTACTAAAGTTAATTCATTTTCCTTTTAATTATTTTGTAGTATGGATGAAGAAGATATCCACCACATACGCACAGTCGCATTTACCCTTACCTTATTGTATTATTACTATCTCAAACACATTGACCGAAACCCATGTATGACTTCAACTCAAGTAGGAGACAGATTGGTTGGTGAGTTATTACGGGGACATCCAACACAGTTCTTTAATATGTTTCGTATGACACCAGAAATATTTCATGATCTTATAAATGAACTCCGGATCAATCATGGGTTTCACGGCTCTGCAAGAACAACCCCAAGGGAAGTGCTTGCAATAACTCTATACATCTTATCTCAAAATGAATCAATAAGAGGGGCTATGGAGCGTTTCCAACATTCATCTGAAACCATCAGTCGATATTTCTCAGTCGGTTTGAACTCTCTTGTGAGTTTGGCCCAAAAGGTAGTGAAGCCCGAGGATCCAACGTTCCATTCAATTCCTTCACAAATTGCAAATGACCCTCGATACATGTCATTTTTTAAGGTCTGTATGTTACCATTACATTTATCTTTCTACTTTTATTACATTACAGTTTAAAAAACTCTCTAGTTGTAACTCCAGGATTGTATTGGAGCTATTGATGAGACACACGTCGATGCACGATTATCTAGTGAAGAAAAAGTTGCGTTTATCGGCCGATGCGGCGCCCCAACACAAAATGTTATGGTCGTATGTGATTTCAATATGTGATTTACTTTTGTCATGGTTGGATGGGAAGGAAGCGCTCACGATAGTCGTGTTTTCAAGTTTGCTACCAGAAACTTCAGACATGGATTTTCGTACCCACCTCTGGGTAAATACTATTTGGTTGATGCTGGATATCCATTGCAAAGGGGAATCTAAAGCCCTACCCAGATACGAAGTACCACATTCCTGATTTTGAAAGATCTAGTGGTGTCGCACGAGGCAAAAAAGAGGCTTTTAACAAAAGACACTCTTCATTACGCGGCGTAATTGAAAGAGCGTTCGGAGTGTGGAAGAAGAAGTGGGTCATATTACGGGATATGTCGTCATACCCTTTTCCAAAGCAAGTACAAATAGTTGTTGCCACAATGGCGCTACACAATTTCAGCTGACGCCACCCTTCCAGATCGGATACGGAGTTTGCCATTGTAGAAGATGATTCAGTTCAAATCCCACCTGAAGCATTTGAATATCATGTGGGACGTTCAATACATGAAGAGTTTGGTTCAGAAGATGCATGCACTCAAGAGGGTGAAGGTGCATCAGAGATGGCGACTTTACGAGAACAAATAGCAGATGATATCAGTCGGTCATGATATCAGCAAAGGCATAAAATACATGTTGTCTTGTTGTGTTAGTTTGTGTGTAACGGTTTTTACTTTGGTTTGTCACAGCAGTATCGGTTTCTACTCTAGTTTAAATGGAAAAAATATTAGTTGTTAATTGGAAAGCTTCAAATGATTCCTATTGAAAATTTAACTTAATTTCAATTTTTATCAATATGAAACTGATTTTGAAAACTCTTTAAACAAACTTCAAAAGAAAGTGTATTTTTTTATTTAAAGAAATATGTGGAAAAAAATTGCATCTAAGAAATTATTGCCTTGAAGCTTGCTAGCCAACAGAAAATGATTTGGAGTTGAGAAATAACATTTGGAAATTAGGTTTCTTGTTTCAGAATAAAAGCTGAAAGCACTATGAATTTGCATTATATAATGGGGAAAGCTTGGTAATGTTGTTTGGTTAATTTCTATGGGATTTTTTGGCTTCCTTTGATGTACGTGAAGTGTTTAACGCTATTTGTTTATTATCAATAAGGATTTTTTTTTTGTAATGGCTTTTCTATATCTATATTTTGTATGAATGATACCAAGGTTTAGGAATGTCTTTCGAGTAAAATAATTATGATGAATATAGTATCCATTTACGTGCAATTCCGTTCCAATTCTCTCTTCACTCTATTTTGCATTACCTCATGTTAATTGTAAGTGCACTTTAGTTGTTATTTAGATCGTTATTGTAAGTGCATTTGAGAAGCAATGTGCGAGCTGATATTTTATATTTGATACTATTATATGTTGAGATTAACAGTTGGTTTTTGCAAAATGGATAAGTTATGCATCGGGACAGTTGATCTATTGGAGTTATACGATTCACGTTTTCAAACAAAAATTATGAAGTGGTCTTCACATTGCGTAGTGTTGAAATGAAATTTTCATCTCTAACGATCTAATTATTGAATTTGTGCTTATACAAGGCATAAAATGAATATGCGCTTTGTTATTTTAAGCATTTCCAAGTATGTACTTGTGTGAGAATGCTCCTGTATATGCATAGCACCTTTCATGTGCCTTGTATTTCTTTTCAACTAACTGCTTTGTCTTCAAAATGTAAACAATGAATGCAATACCTACAAACATACCACACAATTCTTATGAACATACATAACTAACACTTAAACCTCGATGTTTACATATGTGCCACTCTACCTAGGCATGAAAAGCTATATTGTTGACTTTTTTGGACATGCTATCAAAAATCTGGGCCTTATAGATGTAAAATTCTTATTTTTAGACATGGTTGGCTTGAAGTTGTGTTAGTCCTTTAAGCAGTTTACACACATACCACATAAATTCTTATATTTTATATTTGATACTATTATATGTTGAGATTGACAGTTAGTTTTTGCAAAATGGATAAGCTATGCACTCAGAACAGACAGTTGATCTATTGGAGTTATACGATTCACGTTTCAAACAAAGATTATGAAGTAGTCTTCCCATCGCGTAGTATTCAAATGAAGTTTTCATCACTAACAATCTAATTATTGAATTTGTGCTTATAGAAGGCATCAAATGGATATGCGCTTTGTTATTTTAAGCATTTCCAAATGTGTACATGTGTGAGAATGCTCCTGTATATGCTGTGCCTTGTATTTCTTTTCAACTATCTGCTTTGTCTTCAAAAGGTAGACAAGGAGTGAAATACTTACAAACATATACCACACAATTCCTATGAACATACATATCTAACACTTAAGCCTCGATGTTTACATATATGCCACTCTACCCAAGCATGAAAAACTATATTGCTGACTTTTTTGGACATGCCATAAAAAAATCGGGCCTTATAGATGTAAAAATAAGTACTAGATATGTAAATGCACAAAAAATTGAATGGCATGCCTGCAAGTGTGTGTTGAGGTTCTTGTCAATCTTGTTTTATGGAAATCTGAGAGAATATGTTCATTATGTGGAAAACTGAAATTTCTATTTATTGGGTTGGTGAAATTATGAAGCTTATGCTCATAATAGCTGTCTTGATGCAGTCATTTTATAGAAATGAGAATATTATGGTACGTGAGTAATTTTTCCCCTACTTTTCATGAAATTGGTGATATTCATAGTTTGTTTTGCATGTTGCATGTATAAGGTACAAAACTATGTCTGCATCTAGCTTGCATGTAAAACTAGGTATGTTGTTTGCACCTAGTATATGCTAGGTATGTTGTTTGAACCTAGTATGGTTTGCTTTATGATATATTCCCTATACTTGTATTGCATGCTTAACTGTATGATAAGGAGAATCTATTATATGTCTTACTTTTAGATGATTTTGTTGGCATCATGAATAATGTATTCTTTAGGCACTGTTGCCTTTGGTTGGCTTGAAGTAGTTCCTTTAAGCAGTTTACACGCATACCACATAAATTCTTATATATTTACATGTTCAAAACATAAACTTCTATTTTTACATACATGCTACCTCTTGGATGAAAATGCATATTTCACTTTTAAAGTTAAAGTAGCAGTTTACGGTAAGAAAGATTTATCCAGAATTTAGGTATTACATATCTAAGCACATATGGGTTGGATAGTATGCACGCAAACATCCGGAATTTGCTCATGCTAAAAACTCACATTTGCGGTGTTGTACCCAAATAGTCGACAAGTTGTTTTGCTGAAATTATCATCACATGAGATTGTGACATTTGTGCATTGATTTACGAATCTTGAATTTCGTTTGATTGTTTCTTGTTATAATAACTCATCAATTGCCGCCGAGCTCATTTTTTTTTGTCTACCATCTGTCTCTATGTGCTTACATATTTAATATCTAATTTCTAAAAGTTGATATTCATATTCATGTGTTAGATGTTTAAGTAAATGAGAATATTATGGTAAGTGAGTAATTTTTCCCCTGTTTTTCATGAAATTGGTGATATTCAGAGTCTGTTTTGCATTTTGCATGTATAAGGTACACAACTATGTCCGCCTCTAGCTTGCATGTAAAGCTAGGTATGCTGTTTGCACCTAGTATATGCTAGGTATGTTGTTTGCACCTTACTCATGCAACTCTTTGCTGTCTTTTTTCATTGGTCTTTAAGCCAATGAATCCTAAATGGCAAGTATGATGATTCATTTGTCAAACACATAGCAATATTCTTTGGTCTTTGCTCTGAGTTCATGTGGGCTCAAATGGGGTTTTGTTTGGCATTGTACAGAGAATTATTTCATCATGGTGAAGTGCTTTAACCCATTGAATGGTTCGAAATTCCTTGGATTATATTGGTTAGTTTGTATACTGGTGTTATTAATGAAGTTCTATATTACTTATCTGGTTTCCTTATGAAAGGAAAGGTAATTAATCTGTATGTAGCTTGGATGACCCCTTACTATGTATGTAGCTTGGATGACAATCGCTACTATGGACAAAGTGATATTCNTATGGTTTCTTTTCCATAGGATGATCATTGTTCTCCTTCCATCTTTCGAAATTTTGGATGGTTTCAATTCAAAATCTCTTTTTAGTTTTCTTTGTAAGTTATAGATTTCTTCTTCATCATTTAAAATTTTTTTTTATTATTAAGTTGAAGCACTGTATAATATCCTAAACATTAATATGTAATCACCCTATATTAATGTTTCGATGCTCCTATGCAATATTAATATTTTTGTAAATATTAATGTTTCAGATTGTTATATGAACTTAAAGTGATATTCTGTTACTCTTATGAAGTTAATAAGAGTGGTCTTAGATGCAGGTAGCCAAATAATTCTGTTGCAACAATTGCTTTCACAATTTGGTATGTTAAGTTTTTTTTTTTTATTCCCTCAAATTTTTGACTGATTAACGTTTTTTAACATAATTGCAGGACAATGAGCTCGAGATATTCAGGGAAGTCGGGGCAAATGATGTGTCGATGTGGGCTACCGTCATTGTTTTTCACATCACGTCAGACACATAGTTACGGACGACAATTCTACAGGTGCCCGCGGTGGGGACAAGGACCGGACGACTGCAAATTCTTCAGCTGGGCCGACAGTGGAACTATTTCTACGTGCTCCCAATTGANGACAATTCTACAGGTGCCCGCGGTGGGGACAAGGACCGGAAGACTGCAAATTCTTCAGGTGGGTCGACAATGGAATTATTTCTACGTGCTCCCAATTGGACACAGCTGCTAGGAGTTCAATAGTGCCACAACAGGAGAACGCCACATGTGGTTCGAGTTCTTCCGTTTCTAGAATATCACAGTCGGACAGGTTTGCTCAGTGTTTTGGAGTGTCAGATGCAGGTGGCATGGGTCATGATATGCTGCTACATTATAAAGTCAACATTACCATATTTCTACTTATCATTTTAACATGTTATTTTTTTTTTTTAATGGGCTCTTATTATACTTTGTAGTAGTATGTACATATGCGTTTGACTTTTGTATGTGTAACATATTCGTTTGATGTGATCGGATATGTTTTAGTTATATGAATATAAATCAACTTTTTTATATTTTCTTGTCTGAACAGTTATCTTTAATTTTGTTTAGAAAAGAACAAATTCTGCTGCACAGATTATACATTTAATGAAAAAAAATTCTAAATAAGTTGTTTACAAAACCCACTAACCAAACAGCTAAACTGTTTATTCAGAACAGGGGCAGAATGGTCAATTTTTCACAATCAGATGTTTTCCATAAGCGCCAACCAAACAGCCAGACAGCTTATCCGGATCAGCTGCTCATCAGCAGATTATCAGGATAAGCTGCTTATCAGCATAAGCTGGATAAGCTGCAGCTGCCCCAAACATACCCTAGGTGTAAGGCCGAAAAGCGGTATTTAAGTCCTGAGCTGCCCACCACTCCGAAGAGCTCTTTTGGAATGTGACATTAGGCATTAAAATGAAAGATAATTTATAAAATTTAATTACTAATTAATTTCTAAAAATCCTAATATTTGATTTCTATAATTTTAGAGTTCGACAAGCAAGCTAAGAAAGAAAAAGAAACTTGATAATGAAAAATACCATATGCTGCAATGCAAAATTTCAACTTTCTACCATGATTCATAAAACCAA
>JXCR01112943.1:4668-14731 GCA_002079205.1 Phalaenopsis hybrid cultivar | reverse complement strand
CCACCAATAATATGCTTGCAATCATCAAAACTATAGAGGCAGCACTATTTCGTTACGAAGGACAAGATCAATTTATGTTTTTTTTGTGTTAGGCGGCTTGCTAGCTATAAAGCTCTTGGTAGACTATGAATTTATCAGTGAATTCCAAGTGATAGATATTCATGTTGATTTGTCATACATAGCCTCTTGGACCTAAATCAGTCCCACATTATTGATTGATTAATATGAGCTTACATTAATTACCTGATTATACCATATTTCTCAAGAAGTCAAAAACAATGTGAGAATAACGAGTACATTTCTTTTTTTTGGAAAAAAGAATACAAATTTTGTTATTAGAAAACATCAAGTCATCACGATCCTATAGCATGATAAGTATAATTCTTTGTTTCTAATTTTTAAGTCAAAGCTTTCAAATCTTTATGCATCTTTGCTCTCAAACTCAATATTCTATTTTTTTCCTCCAATGTTCACACACACACACACACACACACACACACACACACACACACACACAAAGACACCCCATACACACACACAAAAGGAAATCAGCCTATTTCCGAGGGCCACAAGCTCTCGGTTGTCAGATAATATCTAAAAACTTAATTGCTAGTTAATGTATTTCCAACATCTTAACTATGGCTTGAGAGATAGCTGAATCGCTTGTCAGTAATTTTCTATCCAACGGTTTTCTCCACGACTTTTGTGTTTCGACGGTTTTCCAACAAAACAAAATTGTCATCGTATGCTTAAATCCAAATCGTTGGTAAGTCATCGGATTTCGTAGGTAAGAGTACCGACGAACAATAACCGTCGGTGATTGGAAAGTGGGTGTCGGTCAAACACATGTAGCAAAGCTATCACTAATTATAAACGATCCAACCCGTCGGTAAACTTGAGCGAAAAATAGAAATTTGTCTTTTTTTATCTATTTATTGGCTATCACAAAGTGGTGTCACTTATTTGATAGTCCATCATAATATCATCGGTTTACCGTTGCCATATTAGTCAATGATTAACGCTTGTCAGATTTAACAACAATTGTGTTGTAAACCATCGAAATCCGAATGTAAACCGTAAAAATTCTGTAGAATTTTTTTAAAAAAAATCATTCTTCGTCACTACAATTTCCACACCTACCATCCTAAAACTACGATTTTCATACATCACGGTAATCCAAGCAGTTATTGAACTAACACAACAACAGTAATTAACGTGAAAACTAAACATGGAAATAAAAGGGGAGACACTCGGCTCTACAGAGAGTGTTTGGCCACGTAGAAAAAAAATCATAACCTAAAGGCTCGCTCTAGGAAATTGACGATCAATCACATAGGTACATCGACGCGCCAGCTCACGCCAGTGTACGCACCCTGTGTGGGTGATCAAATCCACACGCCTAGACACCGTTACAACTCAGGGTCAGCTAAGAGTTAGAAAATTTCACCACCGTGACGGTTGCAGACGTGTTTTCTTTGCTTGCTCCAAGCTCGTTGGCGTCTGATTCATGTTCCAGTGTGCCTCGCAAAATGTGTACAAGACAACCAAAAACATAGGAGTTTGTGAGGTATGCGAAGTACATTTGGTAATTATCACAATATATGACAATACGACCAAAATGTATCTTCGAGAGGGGTTGTTTCATGTCGGCGAAAGAGTGAAACTCACGAGGATGCCAGCGAGAAGGAGCACCGACGNTTATGATTTATTTACTATCAAAAAATAAGTGATTTCAACTAAATTATATTGAACTACATTTTAATAAAAAAAGTACGATTGGACTCACTAAAATGAATACAGTAGAATAACAATTAAATTTCATACCTTCTTTCACGATTTAATATTAAATTTGATTTCGCATATTTCATGTAGCGACAAGGTGTGTGTGTATATATATATATATTTATATATATATATATATATATATAGTGTTCTGATTTCATTGAATTTTCTACTTTTGTGGCTTTATTTATTTACAATGCTACTTGATTTTATGAAATGTGATTTTGTGCTCTTTTGATATGTCAAATGTGAAGTATTTTATTGAGATAATATGAAACAAAAATATCCTTCAGTCTATTAGGTACTTGAAAATTTCTATTAAATCAAGCATTTTTTTTTTTCGAAGTTGTAAAATTTGGAAGACAAATTAGCGATATATATAAAAGCTAGAGAGAGAGAGAGAGAGCAGGTGATAG
Organism: Phalaenopsis hybrid cultivar; assembly: GCA_002079205.1. Taxonomy (NCBI): domain Eukaryota; kingdom Viridiplantae; phylum Streptophyta; class Magnoliopsida; order Asparagales; family Orchidaceae; genus Phalaenopsis; species Phalaenopsis hybrid cultivar. Next base: position 12,533 of record JXCR01112943.1, on the reverse strand, counting down.
CTTACCAAATGGGAAGAGTGCAGCAGCTTTAACCCAAGCAGGGAAGGAAGAAGAAAACGGAAGATGGAAGACGAGTTTCAAGGAATGCTGGAAACTAGAACTGTATGCCAATCGTGTGTGATCACTGTTGTTTGCTTTTGAAGGAAGCCATGGATTTATGACGTGCCTGCGGAACTTGTTAAAGTATATGTTAGAGACTAGATGGCGCAACTTATTGATTGTTGTTTGCGAGCGGTGTGGTGTGCCAGGAGAATTTGTAACATGTATTAAAATAATTTTATTCAATATAAATTACATTACATTTAAATTAGTAAATTAGGTGTAAGAAAAAAAAAAAAAGAAAAATCAACATATACTTTAAATAACATTAATATAATTAAAATTGTATGCATTCTGCTATATTATCGATGTCGTTGGAATTCACAAAAATGGATAGGGATTAGCTTTTTTTATGCTAATAAAATTATAAGAAAACGTGTATGCATTTATATACATATATAATTGATTTCAGTCAGTTATAAATCAATGTGTAAAAATTGATTTTCGGTTAAACAGTAATTTCTAGANATTATCGATGTCGTTGGAATTCACAAAAATGGATAGGGATTAGCTTTTTTTATGCTAATAAAATTATAAGAATACGTGTATGCATTTATATACATATATAATTGATTTTAGTCATTTATAAATCAATGTGTAAAAATTGATTTTTGGATAAACAGTAAATTTCTAGAAAAAAAAAACAAGTAATATNTCCCACATTATTGATTGATTAATATGAGCTTACATTAATTACCTGATTATACCATATTTCTCAAGAAGTCAAGAACGATGTGAGAATAACGAGTACATTTCTTTTTTGGGAAAAAAGAATACAAATTTTGTTATTAGAAAACATCAAGTCATCACGATCCTATAGCATGATAAGTATAATTCTTTGTTTCTAGTTTTTAAGTCCAAGCTTTCAAATCTTTATGTATCTTTTCTCTCAAACTCAATATTCTATTTTTTTCTATCCAACGATTTTCTCCACGACTTTTGTGTTTCGACGGTTTTCCAACAAAACAAAATTGTCATCGTATGCTTAAATCCAAATCGTTGGTAAGTCATCGGATTTCGTAGGTAAGAGTACTGATGAACAAAAACCGTCGGTGATTGGAAAGTGGGTGTTGGTCAAACACATGTAGCAAAGCTATCACTAATTATAAACGATCCAACTCGTCGGTAAACTTGAGCAAAAAATAGAAATTTGTCTTTTTTTATCGATTTATTGGCTATCACAAAGTGGTGTCACTTATTTGATAGTCCATCATAATATCATCGGTTTACCGTTGCCATATTAGTCAATGATTAACGCTTGTCAGATTTAACAACAATTGTGTTGTAAACCATCGAAATCCGAATGTAAACCGTAAAAATTCTGTAGAATTTTAAAAAAAAAATCATTCTTCATCACTACAATTTCCACACCTACCATCCTAAAACTACGATTTTCATACATCACGGTAATCCAAGCAGTTATTGAACTAACACAATAACATTAATTAACGCGAAAACTAAACATGGAAATAAAAGGGGAGACACTCGACTCTACGGAGAGTGTTTGGCCACGTAGGAAAAAAATCATAACCTAAAGGCTCGCTCTAAGAAATTGACGATCAATCACATAGGTACATCGACGCGCCAGTTCACGCTGGTGTACGCACCCTGTGTGGGTGATCTAATCCACACGCCTAGACACCGTTACAACTCAGGGTCAGCTAAGAGTTAGAAAATTTCACCACCGTGACGGTTGCAGACGTGTTTTCTTTGCTTGCTCCAAGCTCGTTGGCGTCTGATCCATGCTCCAGTGTGTCTCGCAAAACGTGTACAAGACAACAAAAAACATAGGAGTTTGTGAGGTATGCGAAGTACATTTGGTAAATATCACAGTATATGACAATACGACCAAAATGTATCTTCGAGAGGGGTTGTTTCATGTCGGCGAAAGAATGAAACTCACGAGGATGCTAGCGAGAAGGAGCACCGACAAAGGCCTTTCCCTCGAGGTGGAAGACCATTGCACCTCCTCGAACAGCGAGAACGCTCGTTGTCCGGCGACATCGAAATGCTCCAGCAAAGTATCCGGTCGCCAGGAAAGTAGGATGGCAAGGCGGAGGAGTTAACTTGCCGGCGGTGCGCACCAGGAGCGAAAGAAATGCGGAGGACAGCCCAAAATCCGACGTTCTACTTGCTGTTTTCCTCCGGCATAGATATGACGCCGGCGAGGAAGAGGACCGACAAATGGCAGAATCTCGGCGTCGGAGTTGGAGGAGGGGCCGGTGGATCTGCGTACAACCAAGAAAAGAAGAGAAAAAGAAGAAAAGGAAGAGGGAGAGGCGGTCGGCCTACGGCGGCAGTAGGAGGCCGGTGAGGCTCGCCGGCGGCTTCGCAGGCCGACGAGGTAGATTTGGGCGCAGGTGGCTTCGGCGAAGGCATGTCGAACGGCTGGAGAGAGGGACGCCGGAGGGAGCGTCGACATCTGGGGAAGGCCGGCGGCGAGAGTTGGGACGCCGGAGGAAGCTTGCTTTTACAAATCTTATGTTCACCTTTATTCCTTTTATAAAGAGTATACATAACTGTCGTAAGAGACGAGTAGCATGAATGCAAATCTCTTTAGCCTTCTTACATACTTACCATAATAGCAACTGTGAAGGTGTTCAGTTCAAATGGAAGTAATAACAATGCGGCGATATATGGATCATCAAATGAGGCTAAAAGGCGGAATGTAACGGGGATACGGACGATGATGAGAAATGCATCTAAGTATGTCTGATGGTAGAATAGTGTTGTATCTCGTAAGCCCGATAACCTCGTGAGGGTGCAATATCGATGCCACTATTCACTAACATTTGATAAAGAGTTGCTCTTACTATCATGGATTGTTGGTAAATTTAGTCTGACGGTGTGACTAACGTGAAATGCCTAATTTGTAAAATATATAATGAAATGATAAAAATTATATATTTTGGAAATAAAATTGATATTTTGTTTTGAAATTGATATTTTAAAAAGTCTAAAATCTTTACATGCAAGAAAATACAAAAAAAAAAAAAAATGATGGAGTAACTATCTATTGCATGGGTTCTTACCTCTTAAATGTATACATTCAGTGATATTGTACATGTTCGACAATAGAGACCTCGTGTGGTAAATTTATGGGCAAATACTCCATGAAATCAAAAAAAATATGAGGGACATTTTTACAAGTTTACATTATATTACTGGAATATTGCTTCTAATTGTTGTTCGACATTGAGATTTTAACTAGTTGCACATAGTTCCCCGAATAACACGCAGATTTCAATAAATGGAGTTAATATTCTGCTAGGAAAGCAGCTAAATGCTTTTGACATCAAGTTTTATAAGAAATATATGATAGTTGAGAATTTCATTCCAAATATTTTTCTTACTTCCACATCAACACAATGACTCAAATTTGAAACAGATCCGCTCTAAAATTTTAATGATTAGAGCCACTCACAAACTGTTCTCAGTGGCACCAAAGTAAGAATNAAAGCAGCTAAATGCTTTTGACATCAAGTTTTATAAGAAATATATGATAGTTGAGAATTTCATTCCAAATATCTTTCTTACTTCCACATCAACACAATGACTCAAATTTGAAACAGATCTGCTCTAAAATTTTAATGATTAGAGTCACTCACAAATTGTTCTCAGTAGCACCAAAGTAAGAAATTTTTTTGCTTTAGGCTTTATATTCTTTCCATCATCTGTTTCTTAGATCTCCAACTCCTTTCTTCTGCAAATCTCATTCATATCTAGTTCAGTTTTCAAGTTATTCTTAGTTATGTTCTTAACATCCATCATAGTGTTGAAGATATAATAATAAAAAAAATCTTCTTTATGTCTTTAACATACAAAATATGTCTTATCATATTATGCATCAAGTAAGTCATATCTTAAAGAATGAACCTTTTGTCCAATTATGAGTAACACCAAAGCCTATTGGACTTTACAAAGAATGATCAGGGCACCCTTGGTAGGTTTTGATGGGCATAACTTGAGGGTTTATAGGATGACAGACATACAAACTTACCAAGTTAAATCAAACTTTTTTAAGCACTCGGAAGAGGGTAAACAAGATATATGCTTCTGTTTGTCACTAGTCACATTAGCAATTATTGGTATTCGATCATACAATCCACTTATGCATTCACAAGAGAAAGGTAGTTTTTATGTCTTGACATTAACCAAACCAATTGATATAGTTAGGTTTAGTTTTAGACATAGTGCTGTAGTGTAGGAGTAATTGTTAGAAAAACCATTGAATTTACATTCGAAACTAAAACCTTAGCACAGTAGAATAGAACATCGCCTAAAGGACTCGTTAACTCCTTCCCTGTCGGATTGACAATCCGGACTCAATAGAGCCCTATATTATTGAAATGATATTATGTTTGCGAGAGAAACCTCACTGAGTAATAATACCTTGTTTTAAGAACTCAATTAATTTGTTGTGGAGCAGATCAAGTTTCTGGTGTCATTACCAGGACTTACATTATTGTGATAATCGCTGGGGCGGATCAGCCTTCGAGCCATAAGAGGGATCATTGAGCTCCTTGATTAGAATATTTTCTAAGGGATTGCAACCTTATATTCTCCTCTTCAATGGTCAACATTCTATCTTGGAAAGCCAACAATATTTCTTTGTTTTGGTCAATGCTAACTCGTGTCTCCTTCAACTCTCTAAGAGCATCTATCAATCTTTGGTGTTCATGTGAGAAAAAAATCATCATGAAGGATAAGTAATTCAAAGATTTCACTAAATGACGTCTTAAAGACAACAACTATTGCATTGGAGTTCTTCAACTTCTTGTACTCCTCAATTATGTGCTTGATCTCTGAAAGCTTGATCTTCAATACCCTCAAAGAAATAGTCAGTTCATCATCAAATGGTAGAGACATGCCGCGCAATGCGAATAGTTGTTGAAAAACATGCCAAAGTAATTAATATCTAAAAAATGTGAAGTTAAGCTAAATGATGACGCCACAAAAGTTCTCATTTCCCAATGCATATAAATACAGGTTAATTTGAAATGTATTTTCATAAATTAATTGGTATCGTAGGCCAATGTCCCATGATGAAGTTGGTACAAATTTTTATATTCAAATTCAAAAACAAGTTCTGGTCATTAATTTTTAATTTAGGGATCATTTAATATTACTTTTAATTTTGATTTTGATTTTATTTTATTTATATATTTTACTTGACATAAATATGATGAGTATTTTTGAAAATGAAATATAAAATAAACAAAAAAAAATACATTAAACAATTATATTTTGAGAATAAAAAGTAAAAACGAATAATAGNAAAAACAAGTTCTGGTCATTAATTTTTAATTTAGGGATCATTTAATATTACTTTTAATTTTGATTTTGATTTGATTTTATTTATATATTTTACTTGACATAAATATGATGGCTATTTTTGAAAATGAAATATAAAATAAACAAAAAAGAATACATTAAACAATTATATTTTGAAAATAAAAAGTAAAAACGAATAATAAGAATGGATGGAGATATTAAAAAATGAATTTGAATAAACTCCAATATTTAGCTGTTTTGGACGTACATCTTCTAGAGCAGAAGAATGTGCTAAAGTTTATTTACACATCAAAACCCAATTGTTGATCTAAGCATGCATAGGTAAATCAAAGACGGCNAATAGGAATGGATGGAGATATTAAAAAATGAATTTGAATAAACTCCAATATTTAGCTGTTTTGGACGTACATGTTCTAGAGCAGAAGAATGTGCTAAAGTTTATTTACACATCAAAGCCCAATTGTTGATCTAAGCATGCATAGGTAAATCAAAGACGGAACCAAGTAATTTAGCATGTCAATCCACAACAAACATCAACTTGTTATGTCCTTTTATTAATTCTTACACAGCAGCATGCATACATACTATTTATTCACAACAAATATCAAATTTCACAACTCAATAGTCTCAATATAAGAATTGAATATATTTCTTATACAACTATCAAAAAAGNCTATTATTATTTATAGATATCATTTGTTCTAAAATAGAAATGAAATATTTAAATACTTTGCTAAAATAAACCAAATCTCAATTGAATATGAATTGATTTCATGCATGAAAAAAAATGTTATTTTATAAAATATTATAAGCAACACAATTTAATTAAATCAAAAGCTCATTGCCCTTGAATAACAAATGGATTAAATAATAATGTATTAAATTTCATTTAATTGCATGCCTGAGGGTTTGTTTCGGGCAGCCGCAGCTTATCCCGATAAGCTGCTTATTCTGATAATCTGGTGATAAGCAACTGATCCGGATAAACTGTCTGTCTGTTTGGTTTGTGTATTTAGAGAACAACTGATTCTGGAAAAATGACAAATCTGCTTCTGTATTGGATAAGCTGTAGCTGTTTGGTTTGTGCATTTTGTAAACAGCTGATTTGCAGATCTTTTTACAAATTTACTAAACTTCTTAATGCAATCGTGCATTAGTGTAATAACACTTAAAAAAATATTCATGTCATCACATTATATGGAATATTTACATAGAAACCACAAAATTCTTATGTGTTTACATTTCTAGCATCCAAAGTTTGATATTTACTGTTATAAAGCCATTGGTGATGCGGGAGCCAGCCAGCCAGGCAACTTCCACGACATTTTCATATAAAATATAGGTGTAAGGTATATAAATTTAGGTGTAAGAATTGTGTTAAAACTGATCCATCAACTGAAAACCAAGAAACTTGTTCGCATTTCTTGAAAATCAAAGCATGTGCTATGGAAACGAAACAAGAGCAGAGGAATGGCATCACACTGTGGGAGAGAAAAAAAATTGTTGTTTACTTGTGCTCGATCGGTGAGGGAAAAGAGAAGAGCGACGAGAGCGACGCAGAGGAGCGGCAGCACAGTGCGGGAGAAGAAAAAAAAAATCACTATTTACTTGTGCTCGTTCGGTGAGGGAGAAGAGAGGAGCGACGAGAGCGATGTGTGAAACTAGGGTAGAGGAGAAACGAGAGCGACGAGGGGGCAAGTCGTGTCTTTCGAACATATGGAACGTGGATCGCGGATTAGGAGCGTCTAATAGAAAAATAAAAATGAAGTTCTCCAAAAAGCTCTTGAAATGAGATTTCTAAACTGAAGGTGACGTTTTGAAAACACCACCTCTGTAAATAAGCTCTCCCAAACGCATCCTAAATCGTGGAAACAAATTAATAAATTAATATCTTATTTCTGGGTATTTAATGTAGCAAATTTGAAATAGAAAACAAGTGCAAATATTCACATTTAGGCAATTGAAATTAATTTGGCCGCTTTGAATCGGATAAGGAAAGGAATAGAATATTAAATCACCAAATAATGTTTTACTATATTACATGTATGAAAAATGAAAATATATATTTGCAATTGAAAGAAAATGTGTGAAAGAGGGAATGAATTTAAGGAATTTGTTATGTTAATTTTGAAATTTATAACGATCGATTACGAAGCGAATAAAATAGCACGAGAAAATTCACACCAAAAACACACAGATTTGCGTGGTTCGGCAAATTGCCAACATCCACGGAGTTGCAGAGGATTTTACTAATTAAGGAATTTACACCGTTTGAACACAATAATAATTGCAGGAGAAAGTCTCTCACTTTCTCACTCTATCTTCTTTTCTCTACACCGAGATACACCGAAGAGCACACCTTGCGATTCTACTGATTTGTATCCTTCAGCCCGTAAGTCTTCTTCCCCGTGCTTTGCGATACTTCCTTCACCAGCAAACCAACGCAGAACAGAAGAAGAATGAGGGAGAGC
>JXCR01112940.1:14128-30428 GCA_002079205.1 Phalaenopsis hybrid cultivar | reverse complement strand
TTGCATAACCTCCTTTTTAAGAAAATTTTTCTTATCATTGTAAGCATGATCACAAATGGTGTAAGTAAAGAGAAAATAGGGATTTAAACTTATTAACTTTATTGGTATATGCAACAAATATCAATCACCTCACAATATTTAGTGAGATACACAATAATATTTAAATTTTTTTCAACAAATTTTACATTGAATACATGAAATATAATTTTAGTAGTAGCTCTAATGTCAGAATTGTAGCTATGGGTGATCAAATCATTAAATTTTAAATGCCTCAAGTCTATTGTTCAGAACAATGGTGAATTTCAAATTGGGCTTGTTGAAGGAGGAATGCATCAAGCCTATTGTGGGATAGAAAAGTAACGCTTAGACTAAAGGAAACTTTAAAAAATGCGAGTGGCAGTGTCGGCATTTAAAAGAGAAACATAATAAAACCAAAAGTGTTGCTGATATGAGAATGCTTAGGTGGATGAGCGACCTGACCAAACCATCTTATGATCTAGTTTGGAAAATAGATATTATAGAAATTAGTTGATGTTGTACACAACAATATTTAGAAGATACTCCCCGGCAATCAAAATAGCAATAACGAGCACAAGTTAGAATAAAATCAATTCAACCTTCTTTCATATAATATAAATTATTTGAAAATTGAAGGTGAATTGAATAATTTTGAAAAATAATTAGTATTCCTTAAGATTTTTTTCATTAACACAAAGATCATTCAAAAGCATGAAAACTATTAAAATGAGATCCATAATCATACACGAAACTTTGATTATGTGCAATGAAGAGAGGATATTTTGAGAATGATTCATACTTGGCAAAGGCATGAAAAAACAACTAATTGCAAAACTCAAAACATTAGAGCAATGTTGAGAAAGATTAAGGCTATGAGTTGTAATCACCAACTTCTTGATGTCCCATGAAACAAACATTGTTCACTACTAACATTATACCCCAATGATAGACCTAAAAAGCTACAAACAAAAAACTTCAACAAACAAGATCAAGATATAAAGAGTTAAAAACACAACCCCCTACACATCATCAGTCAAAATAATTCATCTCATATATATAAATATATAAAACACACTTTTCATCTTCCTATCATAAACCAGCTTCATCCTCTTGGAACAGCACAGCAAACCAAAGGATGCTCCATCTCCAGCGACATCTTCAAACACTCAGACAAGTCCACCCCCTCCATTGATGGCGACCACTTGAAGCTCTGAAGAAGCTGAGCGAGCCAGAGATGAACTGTAGCCAAGCCCATAGCCTTGCCAGGACAAACCCTCCTCCCGGAACCGAAAGGAGCCAATCTGAGATCCGAACCCATAATGCTCACATCTTCTTCCATGAACCTCTCAGGCTTGAACTCACAGGGATCAGCCCAGAATGATTCATCATGAGTTATTGCCCACATGTTCACCATTGCCGTTGTTCCGGCAGGAATAAAGTGGTTTCCAACATTGGTGTCATGGATTGCAAGACGAGCCCACGAGAGGAGAGGACCAGGTGGGTGCATTCTGAGGCATTCTTTCACTATTGATTGAAGGTAGATGAGGTTTGGGATGTCTGAATCTGCAACAGGTCTTGAGTTCCCTACAACAGCTTCTATTTCTGCTTGCGCTTTGGATTGGATTTCAGGATGAAGAACCATTCTTGCCAGAATCCACTCCAGAAGGATTGCTACTGTATCAGTTCCTCTAAATATCATCTCCTGAAGTGAAGGATATATACAATAAGTTGGCAATTTGATGAACAAGCTAAAAAGAAAAAAACAAAAGTGTAGCTATCTAAACCCAGCATGCCAGGTAAGCATGGTTGACCTTTGTAGAAAAATATGATTTTTTTCTTTGCAGGGAGAAAAAACTAAGAGCTGGTTTATAATTTTTTACATTCTGAATATCAAGGAGGTTGGAATTGAAGGAGACCTATGATTTTTCTTTAAAAAAAAAGGAAAACATAATGGCTTTTTGAAGACAAGTACAAAGAAAAGGCTTAAAAATATCTGATTTGTGCATTGAAAAAATCCAAGGTACAGCAAATGCAAAATAGAGAGTTAAGTCAACCCAGAGCTGCACAAGAAAAAGATTAAATAGAAATCNAGCACAAAACAATCAAACAAAGCTAATCTCACAAAAGCATTCACCAAATAAGAAGAGAGACGCAACTTCATATTTTAACCATTTTACACAAGGAAAAAATATCATATATTCTGCAAGTATGTATTTATAATGGTGGATGAAGTGACCACGTCATCCTAATTTTAGTTATATGCAACGTGGTCACTCCGTCCATCTAGCATTTGGGGGTCTCATAAAGTGCATAAAACCGAAGTGAAAAAAAAAAACGGTGTAGAATGCAAGAAAACTATTACTTTCAAAGAATTATGAGCCGAAGGAAAAACGACAAAGAGGGGTTAGATGTAATAATGGTATACTTTTTTGGGAGAGTGACATTTGATTGTAACCTGCAGCAGCAGCCTCAGAGATTTGAACACCAAAGCTCATAATGAAGCAGCGTCTGCACACTTGTTGGATGCTATAAATGGATGGATTCCTTCTCCTCCATGTGATTTTAAATTTCCAGCTAACTGCTGCCATACATTCCAAACAATTTTGAAAAATTTACATACATGCCACTCGATTGTGTCACAAAAACTTCAATTTTTATGTGTCGCTTTATCTATGCATGAAAAGGTGATGTTTTTATNTCAGGCAATTGGCTTGGAAGGAAATTTTTAAGGAAGTAAATATTTAATTAACAATTAAAATATTGGTCATAACAAATTCTTATCAAATCGAAATTGTGGATCGGGCTCCACTTTCTTCAACAATTGTATAAAAATGGAGAATACCATTCTGGGGACACCACAACAAAATGAAGTTACATGATGCATGAACAAGACCATCAATGAGCGTGCTAGGAGCATGAGATTGCACGTCGGACTACCACCAACCTTCTGGACAGATGCGGTCAGTATTGCAGTTTACTTGATCAACAGAGGTTCATCTGTCCCATTAGACTGTAAATTACCTAAAGAGGTCTGGAGCAGCAAAGAGGTCAAATTTTCTCTTCTTAAAACTTTTGGACATGAATCTTCAGGAAATTTAATGGACTAGAAGACAAAGTATGGCTAAGGAGGGCCCACAGGTTGAAGTCCAAATAGTCCACAGGCATAAGAATAAAGGGCCCACCGAAGAAAGATTAAAGTGCCTACTTGACCAAGCGCAACCCCCCTTAAACTAGGGCTAGAACCCATTCGGGTGTAGGTCACCCGAGCCGAGGGTAAGAGATTACCAAGTCGAGTAGAGGCATCTTACTGTCTCTCGCCACAACCCAACTCAAAGGACGAGCATCATCGCTTGTGATCTCATAGATGTAATTACGGAAGAGGCCAACAACTAACCATAATGTACTCAACAAACATTCTGAAAAAATCCTTTCATCCATGAGTAAGTTACCCATCGTATTACCGTAATACACTCTCTGTTGAAAGCGTAGTCTTACTCTACCTGCAGGAGTTCCTCATCTAAGAATCAATAGTCGACAACTAAATAAGAATAGCCGACCAGCAAAGTCAAGTTGAATGAGACAGATCATGCCGGCTCGAAGACAATCAAAGACAACCCGACAACCACCGATTCAGCATAGTCGGACAAACCAATCTTAACGAGCTAATAACAACTGATTTTTTAGATGTAATATGAAATATTTGAGTGATAGAAATATAAAAAAAAATCAAAATTTAAACATTACACACGTACATTCATAAGAATTGAGCGCCATGTACCTAAATGTCTCTAAAATAAAATAAATCAGACAGATGGAGCTTTCTTGTCATCCATCATCTGCTACCTCACGTCTACCATCTTCTGCAGAAATAAAAATTATGATCCATCAAAGCGACGGTTGGGAAGAGGAATCTCACCCTCTGGATCTCGCCAATAATTCAGCATTAGAATAAAAGCTCCCACTTCTGTCATTAACACGCTAACAAATGATATGTTGTTAAGGTTTAATGATCCTATAATTAAGAATTAAGAATAATGAATCGCTTTCATTAAGCATTATGAAGATAATGGAGGATGGAGATAGAACGGAAAGAAGCCCTCAAAAATAACTAGTTATATCGCAATATTTTCCTTGGCGTTTACGGCTGGGTAAGAATTTCATGTGGAAAATTTAAAAGGAAAATTTACATGCGTACTTATTAATTCATATGTAATTACATATCTAACACCCAAATTTCATTACTTACATACATGGTATTATTTATTTAAAAACTAAAATTATGATATTCTTATGTGATATGGAGATTTAACACCTTTCTTTTATATTTATATCATCAAAATATTTCATTTCAATAACACACAATATTTGTATATTTTCATATCGATCTCACACTTAAACTTTATTTTTTACCACATAACATTCAAATCTTTAATATAACATCAAATATAACACTCTTACCACATCTTAAAAGTGAAATACACATTTTCATACATAGGTTTAAAACACTAAATTGATATGTATGTAAACGTACATAAAAAATCTGTTAATAGAAATCTCAAGAAAATCCAAAGCTTCTCACTCTAAAACATTATAGGACAATATATCAGGATTGTCAAATGACAAAAATATCAAACATTATTCCTCTAGTGGGAACTCTGAGTCGACCAAACAGAAGCACAATCAAATTAAAAGATAAAAGATGCCCAATCTGAGGGGAAGTCATTCATGACTAACTCTCATAGTTGATTGTGGTGCTCCTCATAAATTGGCCAAAGGGCCCCCACGGAACTCCTCTTTGACCATTTGAGAAATCCCCTTGTCCAAGGAGAGCTACCCGTCAAACTACGATTGTATATCTTCTGTCTGACTGCCCAATTTATACTGACGACATTAGTTTCTCTTCTCAGAATTTTCCTTTGAAATAGCCGACCAAACGTCTTTCGGTCGACCAAATGCTTCCATCAGACCTAGCGATAAGGTTACTGGCCCATCAAACTACCCTATTCAAGCAGTTATGAATACGAAAAGGTGTCAAAATCAGTTAAGAATACGAAAAGATGTCAAAGTCGGCTATAAATACGAAAATGTGTCATAATAGCAATTCTTTTCTATGAAATCTATGAAATCTATAAATATGAGTCATTTCTACAATAAAAAATTATTGATTGTATCTACTAAGCTCTTGAATCTCTGTCCTCTCTCTCTCTCTTTCTCTCTATCTCTCTCGTCCGTACTACGCACTATACCTTAGGTGTGATCCACATGACAAATCTGGATTCATAAGTGAACATAGAAGTTTAGGTGTAACATGTTAATTGATAAGAATTATGTGTTAGGTATGTAAATTTCTCTAAGAAAATAGTAAAACCAACTGGTCCCAATGTTCCTCAATCAACTACATAAAGAAGGAATAAAGAAAACTGTTCTCAGAATATCCAAAATAACAATCGGCCGTGAAAAAGATGACCAAGGATGATTGACAGCCCTACGAGATATATGTATTTCAATAAGCAGTAAGCAGTGATCGGAGACTATTCTGGCTCTACCTTTTCTTTTACTCATATACATGCTTAAAATTTTAACTTAAACTGATTTGACCGCCAGTTTGTGTCGCCTTCTCAAACAATATTCTCAATAATTAAATTAAGGAAGATTTACATACATACCACCCAATTCTTATGTATTTACATATCTAAGCTTTGATTTTTTACAGACATTCTAATTTATCTATTCATAAAAAGGTGGATTCACTTTTTAAACATTAAAATAGTGGTATTTTTTTTAAGTGATATGAAAAATTTGGGCTGTACAAATGTAAGGTTTAGATGCCAGATATGTAAATACAGTGAAAGACTTGTGAAGGAGTTGGTAGAGAACTTGCTTTTCAACTTGGAGATAAACAGGGTGTCGAGGGTAAGGTTTTGGTAGGAAGAAAATCAGTTCATATTTACTCAATTTTTATTTCAAGTTTACTTATCTTCATGCTAAACTTGATTCAGCTTAGCTTCACACAGCATGGCTTCACATTAACATTTTGTTATTTAAGTGTTGAGATTGTTATGATATGGCTCATATGTCGTATAGGGACAGACGCTGGAACTAAGCGGAGCAGAGTGGAGCGAATCGGAAGAATATGTCTAAATCGGGAAGTTACGTTATGTGGGTTGGGATGTCTGGGTCAACGCCCCGCTATACGGTACATGGGTAATTTGGTAATTACATATTGTACTGTAGGCCTTACTCTAGAATTTATAAATAGATCTGCTTGTAATTCTAGATCTTTGAGAGAGCTAAATCTTGTAGTCTGTACTTTTTTTTTTAATATTGAAAAGGATGTCGTTGCTCTGCTTCCGAGGATGTAGGCATCTTTGCCGAACCTCGTTAAATCTCTATGTTCATCTGGATTTGTGTCGTTACTGTTTTTCTTCGCTCTAATTTCTCAACAGAGATTCCCCTGGAGATGTAACATAGATGGCTACAAAACAAAATAATAATAATAAAAAACTGTGAATCTAAATGTCATATAGATCATGCCCAAAGAATAAAACATAAAAATTGAGAGAAGGAAAGAAGGAGAGAAAGAGAAAGAAAGAAGGAATGACGCAACGATTGCCCACAGCAAGGAAAAGCGAGGTTGTTCCGCGGGCTCTCGAACTCACTTGATATATTGAAAGAAGTTGTTCTAAGAAAAGGGGAGAGCAATACTTAAATGACTGAAAAACACAAATGACATGAGTTTCCATGTTATTATTATCTTTATTGGCACATTTTAGTGCATTTGACACTTTTTCGTGTGTATAGCACATTTTTGTAAATCTGACACATTTTGGTTGTTTGGTCCATCCTGCAAGGTGGTCAATCGGTCTCTGCTCACATCTAGATCCGCGTGGGTATTTTTCAAACATACATAGAGAAAAATATAAATAGCTATAATGATATGGTTAAATTTATGATGAACTGGGTTGCAAAATTGATTCTAGAAATTCGCTATTAGATATTTTGGCCAATCCTGAATGTATGTGTCAAACAAGTAATATATGGATTATGAGCCCGTATATCCATCTCATGAGAAAAAATATCAAAATATTTCTAACACAAAAAGTTCTAATTTACCAAACTGTCAAACCTAGTTTGAAGTTTCAAACTAAAGGTTATAAAATCTTAAAGTAGAAAAAAGAAAACTAAATTAGCTTTTTTAGTAGGAGATGATGAGTCGTTTTTTTTTTTTATGTTTTCTTTTATTTGTGAGCATTATGTTAAACAATTATTGTGAAATTTTTTGGATTAATTTACTATCCTTATTTGGGATGATTTGTGACAGTATTTTGCTTTTATTAATGATATTATGACACAAACTTAGACACCTGTTACATATAAACAAATTCGACGCAACAACTAATGCAAATTATTTGTGTCGAAATATTCAACTTAAATTAGATGGAAATAAAATTACGGACCCCCCAATTTAACGTTGGAAAAAATTATACGAAAATCATATGCAAATCCGACGCTAACCTTTATATATCATGTGAATCGCATTTGATTTTTGTCTGATCTATTCAGCAAAAATATGCTAAATTTATGTATTGCATGAACAATTTATGATTATATCAAGCCAAGTCTGAACCATGATATACTCTGCTTGACTCGGCTCGATTACAACCCTACTCAAGAGAAGAGTGTGTCTCTGCACTCACAATTACATTGTAGATTATTTCAATTGGGTTAAGCCTCGCTATTTTTTCCCTTTTATAAGATTTTTTCACGTAAAAATTTATGATGTCTCTACCTATCACTCTCATTGCCCGATTACACTGGATCTTCATCCAATGCTAATATGCTAAATCATTATTTCATCACCACAAATCTTCCGACACAAAATAATAAAAAAAAAAGTGGAATACACATTCTAACACATGCATAAGGTGTATAGATATAATTATATATATTAAAATTAGATGTTTAGGTATGTAAATACAAAAATAAATTTAGTGATATTGATGTAAATCTTCTTTATTATACTATGATTCAAGAGAGGATATATATTTCATGTGTATGTATGTATGCATGCATGTACCAATATATTTAAATTTACGATATTTGAATTAAAGGAAATAAAATAAGTGGGGCATCCAAATACTGTAATATCCGTTATTTGACATGATTTCTTTAAAAAACCAATCCGAATCTCAATTTTTTTTTTAAACATTTGAACTCATTAAAATGTAATTAAAATACTGCATATCAATATGGACGTGCCAACTTTCTTGAAAGTTGACGGAGATAAATTAAAGGTTGTTAGGGATCATTTTCATATTTTATTTTTTNTAACATATGCATAAGGTGTATATATATATATATATATATATATATATTAAAATTAGATGTTTAGGTATGTAAATACAAAAACAAATTTAGTGATATTGATGTAAATCTTCTTTATTATACTATGATTCAAGAGAGGATATATACTTTTTCCAACTTTTCAAGACGAATATATTTCATGTGTATGTATGTATGTATGCATGCATGCATGTATCAATATTTTTAAATTTACGATATTTTAATTAAAGGAAATAAAATAAGTGGGGCATCCAAATACTGTAATATTCGTTATTTGACATGATTTCTTTAAAAAACCAATCCGAATCTCAATTTTTTTTGAAACATTTGAACTCATTAAAATGTAATTAAAATACTGCATATCAATATCGACGTGCCAACTTTCTTGAAAGTTGACGGAGATATATTAGAGGTTGTTAGGGATCATTTTCATATTTTATTTTTTTTTAACATGAGATAAGTATATTTGGAATTTAAAAAAAAAATCATTTACTTTTTTTTTTTTTTGTGGTAGTGGTTGGAGTTGACGGTGACGACGATGAGGGTTATAGCAACGAGCAGAGATGGACGTTAATGGTGATATTTGTGTTTTGAAAACTCTGAAAATTTTAAAAAAAAAATTATTTTGAACGTTTCTAGAGCGATTTGTTGTTTGTTTGGATAAACTATATTTTGACAGTCTTTTCAAAAAATAATTGTAAAAATCTGTGTTTTCCCACCAGTCTTGATTAAGTACGTGACAGCTTTCTAGCTGCAGTACTTTTTCACACACAAAAAAGGGAGATTGTAATAGTCATTGCAGCTTTTTGAATATTAGATTAATTTCAGCAGTTTTACATTTATTTTTTAATAAACTGTAGCTGCCCAAGATGTTCGTTGATTTATTTTTAAAATTTAAAAAAAAACACAAATATGATGAACAAAATTACTTTTTTTCCAAAATTATAAATATAAAAAAGTTCAATGTGGGATTTTGATACATATCCAATAGGTTTTATGTATTTATATATTTAACACTCAAATTTTAATAATTATTTACATAACACCTACATTTTAAAATGACACAAAAAATACTAATACTAACTTTCTAAATTTCATACATCTATATATACAAATTCATATTTTTTTTATGATTGAGATGTTAAAGTATTATAGAATTAACTATCAACCAATAGGTATTAGGCATGCAAAAACATAAGAATTATTTGATATATATGTAAATTTACAATTTATTTATATTTCACAAATAATATTTGATATTTTTATCAAATTAAAAAAATAAATAAATAAAAAGATAAAAGCTAAAACCCCTTCCATAGCTCAGCACTTCAAAAGCAACTAGTGCATTCCAAAGTGATGAAGCCAAATTTAAATGGGCCCCCTTTGCACCAACAAAAGGGGACAAAATCAAAGTAAAATGATTTACATGATTGCATCAAGCATAGATCAATGTTAAAATACAAAAAGGAAAGTTTTCAGGGGATTAAATGAAATATTTTATAAATGCTTAAAGGTGAAGAGGGCCACATATGCTCTTCTAGAGCATAGAATAACAAATATTTAAATGTTCAGTGAGCCTCGAGATAAATAATGTGAGGATTTGATGCCACTTATGAATATGATTCATCGAAGATTTCAAGCTACTTTGGAAAGGTGCATGCATAGATATGATGAAGTGATTTGATTAGGTGAAATTTGGATATAAAGCTTTTCTAGCAATAAATAATTATCTTTTGATTATTTTAGTTGATGCTAATTTGATGATATGGAGTGCAATTTAAACATTTTCAAAAATATCAACTATGAAATTTTATTTTATTTTCTTGGTATTATTTTATATGAAGTTTTAATATAAATCATTAGTTAATCAGGTATATAGATTAGTAATTTTGTTGAAGAAAGTTTAATTCTCAATCCATTTTACTTAAAACACTCTTTACAATCATTGTTTTTATTTCATTTTGAGTTTAATATATTATTATTAAATTTTATTTTATTTTATTTTTATTTTTAAAATTAATTAAAAGGTTGTAGAAAACATCCTCATAATTTTTTAAAGGAGCATTTACAAGCATATCACACAATTCTTATGTGCTTAGATGTCTAAAATCAAAATATTCATGTTTAGATGACTACATGTTGTGTGTGAATCACACCGAAAGAAACAAAGCATAAGAAATGAGAGAGAGGGAGACGGAAATAAGCATGAACAATATTGAACACTAAGACGTCGTGTTTGTCCCCTCTATTATCATAAACTGATATTCCTATTTATAGGATAGATGATAAAATATAGTGATATTACATTTATGTTTCTACTTTAGTTGGAGCTATACATGATATTATTGGTATTTTACATATAGGAGTCTATCACTTGATTGCTCTCTGGCTCAGTCGACTAAGATTGGTCTGGCTTGGTAAGACTAGGTCAGTTGACTAGACTGAGTCAGCATTATTGGTCGTCCGAGCTTGATTAGTTTCAGATCGGCATGTTTAGACTCTGAAAATCAGTTGCATTGGTCTGGCTATCAACCCTCGATCCCTAGTGAGTTGTCTCAGGGTGTTCATAAGATGGTTGGTGATATTGAGAAACTGGGTCTTTTCTCATGTTGGATCTGTCAGAAGGTAGGTTACTTTATTCGGTCGGTGTTCTTTCAGCCATTGGTTTGGATGCTTATCTTTTTTTTTTTTAAAATATAAATATCAATTTTGGATGTTATTTACATAAATACATAAGAATTATGTGGTATGTATATAAATTTCTCTTGAAAACTTTTTATTTTGTGCCACGTCCTTGATCATTTTATTTATTTAATTTAATTTTGACAGAACACAATCTTAGCTGATATGGTGGAATCTTTAAAGTATGCATTAATGAACATTAAGGGAGAAACAGGCACTTTAAGAATAAAGTGTAAGATCTCAAATTCTCAGTGTACGTTGCATCAACAAACAGATATGATTGAGAGCAATCAGTCAATCATTTATGCGCGTAAAAGTGTTTGACGCAGCGACTAAACATTACCCTCATGACACACAATATTACTGAATTATTTTTAGAGCATGTGATATTATAATATTCACGAGTTTACACGATTTGAAAGGCCTAAAACTATACGTTATGCTTATTCATGGCAAGGTCCCTATAAATGATTAGGAGAGAGTCCCTCTCTTCAAATAAGTCCATAATGACTTGATAAAATTACCAGCATATGTGTCAATGGGCTCGTAAATAAAGATGTGATATATGACAATCATTTGTCTAAATTTTGATTTTTTTTTTTAAAATTTTTATAGCTATGAGGATCACCAAGAAGAATAACTGGATTAATATGTGTAATTGGCGGATTTCGTCAGGTGGAATGGTCAAGCCAGTTCAACGAGGTCATGTCAACTTGGTAGCTAGTACAAGACTGTTGATATTTTGGGGAATGAGTTTAGCAAGTCACTTCCAACGAAAGTCGTGTCTTTTGATTAGTTGTGTTGAGTTAGATCCACGATATTTATTGTAATAACTTTGACCCATAAAGACAGGTTTTTAGTACATGTGCCAATTAATTTAGCTCATAAATTTTGAAACTCTTGAATAAATCATATCTAGTTTTTAAAAATAAATAAATAAGTATTTTGATACTAATTTGGATCAGGTTGCCATCTTAATTTATTTCCACAAGGTCAAAATAGTAATGCATGACAAGTTGGATATAAATTAGATCAATTGTTATATTAGATAGATAACACGAAGACTTCAACAAATTAAGCAGATCTTGATCAGAATATTCTGATCTTTTTCTTCATTTTATCTTATTTTTCATTCTTTTGTTGGTATTGGTATCATCGATCTAATATTTTAATTTATTTTTTTCAATTAGATGATTAATAATATAGTAATTGAAAGCTAATACGATAAATTAAAATAGCCATCACCATTCCATTGCAACAGAATTGAGAAAGACAAATATTTGCCTAGTGGTGACATTTTAATAGCTAAGAATAAACAGCTAATGCAATCCAAAGGGCCTTTTCCACAGTTGTGATGATTAGTAAGAAACTATATATACATAATATTGAGTTGTTAACTTAGTACAAAGTGAAACTGATTTATATTAATTATTAAAATAATAATAATAAAAGATTTTCTACAAATATGAACGACAACATAGGAGAAGGCATGATTTAGAGGAAGAAATCATAAAAATTTGATATGTGTCTTGCTTTTTATTCATAGATGTTTGGAAAATATAAATTAGGGCTCTCCATTAGAGCATGTTCATGATGTCTAACAACTATGATGAGAAAGTTGAGGTGATGTAGATTATTTGATCTGACTGATGTTGTGCTTTTAAAGATGGGTGGGTTAGTGAGAGCTAATGGTAATTAAGTTAGGGGTCTGTGTGCTCGATCATGGGCCATAGATGAGGGAAAAACAACTTTCACCAACACACCTATCAGTGTGACTTCAGTCTTCCTTCATAACAATTAGAGATGGAGACAAAATTGTTAAGAGATATGTTATGGGTCTTCCTCATAACAATTAGAGATGGAGACAACATTGTTAAGAGATGTGTTATGGATTTTCTAAACATATGAGAGAAATAGAAAATAATGATCAGAGCAATTAGCATTGGGAGATTGAATACATGAAATATAATTTTAGTAGTAGCTCTAATATCAAAATTGTAGCTATGGGTGATCAAATCATTAAATTTTAGATATCTCAAGTCTATGTTCAAAACAATGGTGAACTCAAATTGGGCTGGTGGTTAAGTGGAGGAATGCATCAAGCCTATTGTGGGATAGAAAAGTAATGCTTAGACTGAAGGAAACTTTATAAAATACTTTATAAAATGCTAAGACCTACAATGCTCTTTAGCAGAATGTTGGCATTTAAAAGAGAAACATAAAATAAAACCAAATGTGTTGCTGATATGAGATGCTCAGGTGGATGAGCGACCTGACCAAACCCATCATATAATCTAGTTTGGATAATAGATATTTTAGAAATTAGTTGATGTTGCTGTACACAACAATATTTAGAAGATACTCCCCAGTAATCAAAATAGCAATAACAAACAAGTTATAATAAAATCAATTCAATCTTCTTTCATATAATATAAACCATTTGGAAAAGATTTTGAAAAATAAGATTTTTTTCATTAACACAAAGATCATTCAAAGATGTGCTATTAATTTTATAGTTTATAGAGATCAAGAAACACTTTCACTTTAGCAAAAGCATGAAAACTATTAAAATGAGATAATCATACACGAAACTTTGATTATGTACAATGAAGAGGATATTTTGAGAAAGATTCAAACTTGTCAAAGGCATGAAAAAACAACTAATTGCAAAACTCAAAACATTAGAGCAATGTTGAGAAAGATTAAGGCTATGAGTTGTAATCACCAACTTCTTGATGTCCCATGAAACAAACATTGTTCACTACTAACATTATACCCCAATGATAGACCTAAAAAGCTACAAACAAAAAACTTCAACAAACAAGATCAAGATATAAAGAGTTAAAAACACAACCCCCTACACATCATCAGTCAAAATAATTCATTTCATATATATAAATATATAAAACACTCTTTCATCTTCCTATCATAAACCAGCTTCATTCTCTTGGAACAGCACAGCAAACCAAAGGATGCTCCATCTCCAGCGACATCTTCAAACACTCAGACAAGTCCACCCCCTCCATTGATGGCGACCACTTGAAGCTCTGAAGAAGCTGAGCGAGCCAGAGATGAACTGTAGCCAAGCCCATAGCCTTGCCAGGACAAACCCTCCTCCCGGAACCGAAAGGAGCCAATCTGAGATCCGAACCCATAATGCTCACATCTTCTTCCATGAACCTCTCAGGCTTGAACTCACAGGGATCAGCCCAGAATGATTCATCATGTGTTATTGCCCACATGTTCACCATTGCCGTTGTTCCGGCAGGAATAAAGTGGTTTCCAACATTGGTGTCATGGATTGCAAGACGAGCCCATGAGAGGAGAGGACCAGGTGGGTGCATTCTAAGGCATTCTTTCACTATTGATTGAAGGTAAATGAGGTTTGGGATGTCTGAATCTGTAACAGGTCTTGAGTTCCCTACAACAGCTTCTATTTCTGCTTGAGCTTTGGATTGGATTTCAGGATGAAGAACCATTCTTGCCAGAATCCACTCCAGAAGGATTGCTACTGTATCAGTTCCTCTAAATATCATCTCCTGAAGTGAAGGATATATACAATAAGTTGGTAATTTGAAGAACAAGCTAAAAAGAAAAAAACATAAGTGTAGCTATCTAAATCCAGCATGCCAGGTAAGCATGGTTGACCTTTGTAGAAAAATATGATTTTTTTCTTTGCAGGGAAAAAAACTAAGAGCTGGTTTATAATTTTTTTTACATTCTGAATATCAAGGAGGTTGGAATTGAAGGAGACCTATGATTTTTTTTTTAAATAAAAAAGAAAACATAATGGCTTTATGAGCATAAGTACAAAGAAATGGCTTTAAAATATCTGATTTGTGCATTGAAAAAATCCAAGGTACAGCAAATGCAATATAGAGAGTTAAGTCAACCCAGAGTTGCAGAAGAAAAAGATTAAATAGAAATTAAGATCAGGTCAACGCAACAAAAATACACATTAAATGAACCGTTGAATAATCATTCGGTTGTACAGCTGCATACATCCTCTTTATTATTTAAACAAATAAGTTGAGAAAAATTAATAAAAATTTATCATTCTTCATCAACATCAATATACTATAGGCGTATAAATCAAATTAACGTATGAAGTATAAGCATATAATTAATGACTTTATTCAAAAGAAGAAATAGCGAGTAAAACAGAGAAATCATACCCAGAGAACAGCAACCATGTCAGAATCAGAGAGCTTGTCCCNATTAATGACTTTATTCAAAAGAAGAAACAAAACACAAAATCAATAGTGAGAAAAACAGAGAAATCATACCCAAAGAACAGCAACCATGTCAGTATCAGAGAGCTTGTCCTCTTTCTCCAAATCAAGCAGCACGTCCACAAAGTCTCCAAGCCCACTCTTACCTTCCTCAACTCCCCCAACCTTTCTCATTCTATGTTCTTCAATAATCCTCCCCACAAAAACATTAACTTTTTGCACCAAAGCTCTGCTCCTCCTCCTAACTCCCTGCAAGTCCATCCATCCCAAAAAGGGCAAATGATCGCTCCAATTCACACCCCCAAGCAGCTCATAACCCTCCCTAACCATCTCTTCCAGCTCCAACCCTTCCCCTCTCCCAAAATCAAAACGTTTTCCAAAAACGCTCACCATGACATTATTCAGAGCTCCAAAATGCAATACTCTCTTCACCTCAACCTCCCCATGCTTCCCCATCAAACTCCTCACATCCTCCACCATTTCCCCCNATTTCTATCCAAATTCCATGTTTCTTATTTTTTATTCAATACTTTTCTTCTTCAACAGCTTAGCATTTTTTTTTATATATTCATTTCCTTACTGTATTATTTGTATATTTATTTTCTTAAAGTCTAAACACGCTCCCTCTCTCTCGAGAAAAATTTGCGTACGTAACAAATACACAGGGCTGTGTACATTTGGGTTACATGGAGGTTATATAGAAGTTACATGAATATAACACAGATGTAACATCTGTATGTCAGTGGCTTAATAAGTATTATTCTTGTTACCTTGTTAACAGAATTTTTTGTATATTTCAATTTCTATTTTTAGTGGGGGTAGAAAGTAATTATTAATTGATTTTTAAATTAATTTGGCTTATTATTTTCTCATTTTCGAAATTTTATATAATTGTTGGAACCAAATAATATTTATAAAAGAAGGTATGATGCATTGACAAATAACAACCAAAGATCAAAATGCATTACAGCTATATTGTGATTGCTGCATGGATAAATATGGAGATTTTCTTCTTTTTTTTTTTT
>JXCR01112940.1:0-13360 GCA_002079205.1 Phalaenopsis hybrid cultivar | reverse complement strand
TATATATATATATATATATATAATGTGATGGAAATATTTTGAGATTGTTAAGTTATGATAAAACAAATGCAAGGGTTTTAATTGAAATTAATATAAACCCTGGTTGTAGGTGACTGGCAGAAGGCGTCCATCGAGGGGTGTACACACAGTGATTGCTAAAAGAAAAATTAGGGTTTGAAAGAAAAGAACTTGGAAAGATTAAATTTAGCTTCATTTATTTTGAAAATCCTTTGAAGATTGATGGAGGTCTAATTGTTATTTTTAAGAGTTTTTTTTGATAAATTAAGTCAATAGTCTTAACTACTTCTTTGTTTGAACCATATAGTTTTTCTTAAGCATTAATCATTCTTTTAATACCTTTATATTTATCAATAATAATAATACATATTTTAACTATAAACTCATAGAATATGGATATCATTTGCTCTTGAATAATATCTTGAATAATATTATAAATAGGTATGATTTAAATACTTAAGTTTGGTTTAATTAGGCTGTGATTAAAGAGCACTGTTATTAAGGATGGGATCATCTTATCAAACTATTTAGTTTGATTAAAAATTGGAGAAATTTGAGTTCAAATGACCTTAAATTTAATTTTTAGGAAATTTTAGTTGAAATATCATTAAGATTCATGCTTGATTAAAAGAACTCTTGGGGATGTACCCAGGGATGTGCGTTTGATCAATTCTATCTGAGTCATTGATAGATATGTTAAACCAATTAATTTAAAATAAATATTAGATAAAATCAAATCAACCAAATAAAATGCAAAATCAAGGCAAACTAAACCAAAAGTTAATTTAATTTATTGGATTCAATTTTGAAATTCTAATAAAGGGGTGAGCAATTGATCAACAAAGGTGAATTGGTTAGTGAGTTTATTAAACCAATTGATTGGTGAATTTTATTTAATCACAATATAATTTTTTTTATTTAATAATTTTTGAAATTAGTCTTATAATCATACTTTAAAAACTTTTAATTTAAAACCAAAAAATAAACTATGATTTCATAAATCAAACCTACGCAATCAAATATGCTAGATTCAGCCAGATTTTTTTTATTTAAATGGACTAATGCATACCTCTAAATCTATGGATAGTTTAACCCATTCAAAATAATATCTTAGTCATTTTTTTTCATTTTCTCATCATTATATTGAAATTTATATTACTTTCTTATTGGATTTCTCTTCNAAGTTATTGTAAAACAAATGCAAGGGTTTTAATTGAAATTAATATAAACCCTGGTTGTAGGTGACTGGCAGATGGCGTCCATCGAGGGGTGTACAAACAGTGATTGCTAAAAGAAAAATTAGGGTTTGACAAAAGAAAAATTAGGGTTTGAAAAAAAGAACTTGGAAAGGTTAAATTTAGCTTCACTTATTTTGAAAATCATTTGAAGATTGATGGAGGTCTAATTGTTATTTTTAAGAGTTTTTTTGATAAATTAAGTCAATATTCTTAACTACTTCTTTGGTTGAACCATATAATTTTTAATAAGCATTAATCATTCTTTTAATACCTTTATATTTATCAATAATAATAATACTTATTTTAACTATAAACTCATAGAATATGCATATCATTTGCTCTTGAATAATATCATAAATAGGTATGCTTAAAATACTTAGGTTTGGCTTAATTAGGCCGTGATTAAAGAGCACTATTATTAAGGATGAGATCATCTTATCAAACTATTTAGTTTAATTAAAAATTGGAGAAATTTGAGGTCAAAGGACCTTAAATTTAATTTTTAGGAAATTTTAGTTGAAATAGCATTAAAATTCATGCTTGATTAAAAGAACTCTTGGGGATGTACCCAGGGATGTGCGTTTGATCAATTCTATCTGAGTCATTGATAGATATGTTAAACCAATTAATTTAAAATAAATATTAGATAAAATCAAATCAATTAAATAAAATGCAAAATCAAGGCAAACTAAACCAAAAGTTAATTTAGTTTATTGGATTCAATTTTGATTTATCTCAATTTTGAAATTCTAATAAAGGGGTGACCAATTGATCAACAAGGGTGAATTGGTTAGTGAGTTTGCTAAACCAATTGATTGATGCATTTTATTTGTCACAATATAATTTTTTTATTTAATAATTTTTCAAATTAGTCTTTTAATCATACTTTAAATACTTTTAATTTAAAACCAAAAAATAAACTATGATTTCATAAATCAAACCAAAACAATCAAATATGTTAGATTCAGCCAGATTTTTTTTTTATTTAAATGGACTAATGCATACCTCTAAATCTATGGATAGTTTAACCCATTCAAAATAATATCTTAGTCATTTTTTTTTCATTTTCTCATCATTAGATTGAAATGTATATTACTTTCTTATTGGATTTCTCTTTTTTTGTGCTTATCTTCATAAAATACCAGATCATATTTTAACTTATCATAATAGAAAAAATATCATTTTGGCAAAGGATTCTATCAAAATGGCATTTAATCCATTAAAAATAATTATTTCTATGAAAAAATACATATCAGTAAAAATTTGTCATTTGTTATGTGTTAATACATGATCTAATTTTATCATTTCTTCCACTCTGCCAAATTCTCCTTTCTTTCCNTCTTCTTTTGTGCTTATCTTCATAAAATACCAGATCATATTTTAACTTATCATAATAGAAAAAATATCATTTGGGCAAAGGATTCTATCAAAATGGCATTTAATCCATTAAAAATAATTATTTCTATTAAAAAATACATATCAATAAAAATTTGTCATTTGTTATGTATTAATACATGATCTAATTTTATCATTTCTTCCACTCTGCCAAATTCTCCTTTCTTTCCTTCTCTAATCTTCCCAATGCATGCTACCAAGAAATATAAATAATAGAAATTTCCTTACTTGAGTCAACTAAGAAGAAAGATGATGTTAAATATTTCTAATAAAGAGATAAAAAAGTGTTACATTATAGTTAACCAATAAAGTAATATGAGAAAAAAATAAAAAAAAAATTGGCATGATTTTTTAAAAATTAAATATGCTAACCTATGCCCACTCTCAAATTAAGCTATGGCAAAGTTCCCTTATGAAATTAAGAGATTATAAGCATGATGATGTAGAGTATTTATAAGACTTTTTGAGAGCACTGAGAGTAAAACAAAGAAATGAAGAATGGAGATGAAGTTTAACAGAGAATAAATACAATTTTTAGAAATTTATAGCTTACAAAAATTATATTAAATGATAATAAAAGAACAAAGACTAGGCTGCACTCCCATATCTGTTGAGGTGAAAATATGTATAAACTTCAAGAAATCTAATAAACTTAATAATTGAAATTTGATGGAGGCCTTGAATGACACACCCAAACAAGGGTGTAATTGTTATGTGATTTTTGGAAAATAATTTGGAACAATCATAAAAATTATTATTTTCTAAATTAAAAAAAAAAACAAGTAAGCAAAATATTTTATTGATCAAGAAAGAACACTGAGATAATCCCTTCTTTTGACTTTTAAAATATTTTTTCAACAAAAAGTTTCAAGAATTAAAAGTCAATTTATAAAGTTATTAAAGTTACTTAATCAAATATTAATTAAATTCATATATGCATGTTGTTCATCACACCAGAACATCATCATAGACAAAGTAGTAAAGACACAAAAGAAAAATTGCAATATAATTAGGTATAAACTATTTCATTTTTAATTAGTTTATTAATGCTAATTGTAATTAAATAGGGATGATTATGATTTTCATCATATAGTGCAATAAGTTTAAATTTTGAATCATCTTATTTTATGCAAATAATAACATTACAATGTGTAGTATACAATCTGAACTTAATATCAATTTTTATTAATTAACATATACCTTATCTCATAAAAAAATTTCTCAATTTTTATTTTTTAAACTAACATGATTGTATGATTAGATATCATATACTTTGATTAAACTTAATGAATTATGTTTAAGGGATTGTATAATATTATTACAAATAATAATCAAAATTTATTTTTTACCCATTTTCCTCCTTTTTTTTCTAATTTGTGTGTGTGAGAGCATTCACTATACCTAAAATATAAATAAATATATAAATATACAAGAGAAGTTGTACATACACACCACTCAGTTCCTATGTATTATCTAAAGCCTAAAATTCAATATTTTCATACATATCGCCTTAATTATGTATGAGAAAGTGCATTTATCTTTTTAAAATTTAAAATAGTGATCTTCATATAGTTCTTATGTTTCATGAAATATTTGGGTGGTATTAAATACATAGGAATTGGGTGGAATTAATGGAAAAATACATATTTTGGATGTTGAGGGATATAATAAGGCAAGCTTCCATTGAGTTATGTGCACTCTTTTGAGTGTCTCATACATTTGAGTATGACTTATATCAACAAAACTTATTATTAAAGTCGTATTAGCTCAAACTAAATTATATTTATATTCATAAAAAAATTTAATGCTCATGATGATTCTATATAAAAAAAATTTCTGCATCTGTCGGTCCTCAAATTTTCATTTTCACTATATAAATAATAAAATTTAATACTTGTGTTGTAGTTCATACAATTTAGTTAATTTTGCCAACCGTCTAGCAACCCACCACACAATTTATAGAAATGGGTCATTGTACAATTACATGATGTACCCTAGAGTAAGTAATCAAGATGAAGTTATTTCGGTCTATACATGAATATGGCATGTGGGGCCCATAGATGTCCGGTCAGGAGGGGCCAGGCGGCCATCATACCCGGCAACCACTACCTGAGGACTGATATCAACTGTTACGGAACTGGAAGGTCTGTTTCATGATTGGAGGATATTGGACGCATTCATATGTATTTGACCTCTTTTTACGGGCCTAAAAGCGTTGTCCTCTCGATTCGCCGGGATTAACCGGATGGGCATGCCATCCCGGTCAACTTCGGCAGGTCCCATAAGGTCATGCCACCTCTTCCGTCGGTCTTGAGATAGTCCTGAGATCCATGCTGTGCTACGTATGTTTATTTCTCCAAAAGGAATCACAACAGTCAGACGACTAACAAATGCTTAACAGCTTTAATTACAAGACAAAACGAATGCAGCCGAAACAAATTTTGCCTGAAAAACCTGATTAAGTTNGTTCCCTTATGAAATTAAGAGATTATAAGCATGATGATGTAGAGTATTTATAAGACTTTTTGAGAGCACTGATAGTAAAACAAAGAAATGAAGAATGGAGATGAAGTTTAACAGAGAATAAATACAAATTTTAGAAATTTATAGCGTACAAAAATTATATTAAATGATAATAAGAGAACAAAGACTAGGCTGCACTCTCATATTTGTTGAGGTGAAAATATGTATAAACTTCAAGAAATCTAATAAGCTTAATAATTGAAATTTGATGGAGGCCTTGAATGACACACCCAAACAAGGGTGTAATTGTTATGTGATTTTTGGAAAATAACTTGGAACAAATATTATTTTTGAAATTAAAAAAAAAAATAAACAAGTAAGCAAAAAATTTTATTGATCAAGAAAGAACACTAAGATAATGCCTTCTTTTGACTTTTAAAATATTTTTTTCAATAAAAGTTTCAAGAATTAAAAGTCAATTTATAAAGTTATTAAAGTTACTTAATCAAATATTAATTAAATTCATATAGGCATGTTGTTCATCACACCAGAACATCATCATGGACAAAGTAGTAAAGACACAAAAGAGAAATTACAATATAATTAGGTATAAACTATTTAATTTTAATTAGTTTTTTAATGCTAATTGTAATTAAACGGGAATGATTATGATTTTCATCATATAGTGCAATAAGTTTAAATTTTGAATCATCTTATTTTATGCAAATAATTACATCACAATGTGGAGTATACAATCTGAACTTAATATCAATTTTTATTAATTAACTTATACCTTATCTAATAAAAAAAATTCTCAATTTTCATTTTTTAAACTAACATGATTGTATGATTAGAGATATAATATACTTTGATTAAACTTAATGAATTATGTTTAAGTGATTGTATAATATTATTACAAATAATAATCAAAATTTCTTTTTTACCCATTTTCCTCCTTTTTTTTTTTTCTAATGTGTGTGTGTGTGAGCAATCACTATACCTAAAATATAAATAAATATATAAATATACAAAAGAAGTTGTACATTTATGTAGTATCTAAAACCTAAAATTCAATATTTTCATACATGTCGCCTTAATTATGTATGAAAAAGTGCATTTATCTTTTGAAAATTTAAAATAGTGATCTTCATATATTTCTTATGTTTCATGAAATATTTGGGTGGTATTAAAAACATAGGAATTGGGTGGAATTAATGGAAAAATACATATTTGGGATGTTAAGGGATGTAATAAGGCAAGCTTCCATTGAGTTAATATACACTCTTTTGAGTGTCTCATACATTTGAGTATGACTTATATCAACAAAACTTATTAAAGTCGTATTAGCTCAAACTAAATTATATTTATATTCATAAAAGAATTTAATGCTCATGTTGATTTTATATAAAAAAATTTTCGCATGTGTCTGTCCTCAAATTTTCATTTTCACTATATAAATAATAAAATTTAATACTTGTATTGTAGTTCAGACAGCTTAGTTAATTTTGCCAACCCCCTAGCAACCCACAACCCACCACGCAATTTACAGAAATGGGTCATTGTACAATTACATGATGTACCCTATTGTAAGTAATCAAGATGAGGTTATTTCGGTCTATACATGAATATGGCCTATGTGGCCCATAGATGTATGATCAGGAGGGGCCAGACAACCATCATACTCGGCAACCACTACGTGAGGACTGATATCAACTGTTACGGAGCTGGAAGGTATGTTTCATGGTTGGAGGGTATTGGATGCATTCATATGTATCTGATCAGATGGGTTTTTTGGGAGACGATCTTCTCTTTACGGGCCTGAAAGCGCTGTCCTCTCGATTCACCGGGATTAACCGGATGGGCATGCCATCCCGGTAAACTTCGACAGGTCTCATAAGGTCATGCCACCTCTTCCGTCGAACGTAAGATAGTCCTAAGATCCATGATGTGCTATGTATGTTTATTTCTCCAAAAGGAATCACAACAGAGTCAGACGACTAACAAATGCTAAACAGCTTTAATTACAAGACAAAACGAATGCAGCCGAAACAAATTTTGCCTGAAAAAACTGATTAAGTCCGAGACCTACATTCGGCCATCATAATTAATATAATTAACTCTTCTGCTAATCCTAATCAAATCCTACTCCAGCGGTCGCCTTCAACCAGCAAATCCAGAGGGATTTTTTTTTAGCAATTTCGCCTCTTAAGATCATAGCTGTCTCTTTCCCACGGAAGGCGACGCCAGCTCACGTGTACTCGGTGAAGATTTCCTTATTATTTTAAATAACTAAACTTCTCCATATCCACCAAATATTATATTTTAAATTCAAAAGAATTAATTTTTTTTAATATTTTTATCAATTTTTTTACTCTGATAAAAAAAATAATTTCTTTCAAGCTAATTTTAAAATATTATAATTGAAAAAATTGCTATCAAATTTTTAAGTGCAAAAAATAATAATAATAATAATGCGAGAGGCTTTGTATATAAAATATATGTTAATGTTGATCCTAAGAAGATCTAATGATCCAAAAGATAAGAAAATAATGGAAGATGCCCCACCCATAAAAGATCATGAGATCTGTTTGTCCAGTCAAGTGAAATTAATTGAGCCAAAAACCAATAAACTAAATCCAACCGAGCCGTGAAAAGTACAAAAAGACAATCAAATAATCAGAGCCTCAGCATTCGGTCAGAAATGAGACAATGAGACAATCAGCCATCTAAGCTAATCATTATAGAAAAGTCAATCAGAGAGAAAATTCAGTTCCTCAGCCTCTTCAATCATCAGGGAACTTCTAGTAGTCTCTCGCCAATTATCTAAGATCAATAGCAATATTAGATTAGTTGATCGTCTCATCGTACTAAGCTCAGTCTGCCAAGCTGACCCTACTTACCAAGTTGATTTCGCCAATCCAAAGCATATTAAG
The DNA here is from genome assembly GCA_002079205.1 of Phalaenopsis hybrid cultivar. Taxonomy (NCBI): domain Eukaryota; kingdom Viridiplantae; phylum Streptophyta; class Magnoliopsida; order Asparagales; family Orchidaceae; genus Phalaenopsis; species Phalaenopsis hybrid cultivar. Next base: position 5,313 of record JXCR01112940.1, on the reverse strand, counting down.
CTTAGCTGAGAGAGGCAGAGAGCAGTCGAATGACAAGCTCATAGTTATAAAATTCCAACAATACCTTATATAAACCCCTTAAAAGCAATGATAAAAATGTAACATCATCGCATTATACTATCCCCTTATAAATATGAGATCATTTTATGAATAAGACACAATTAACATTATATTTTATTGTTCACTCCTCTCTCTCTCTCTCTTTTATTATGCTCTATTCCTTGGTTGTGATTTATGGACAAATCATGATTTAACATCTTAAAATGTGTAGTGAACGTAAATCATGCGACAAACAAGAAAATGAGCCGTCTGGGAAGAAAAATCCCACAACAGAAACACTGTCAATATGGAGTGCATCATTATTTTTTTTACCTAGCAAATCCATGAGTTAAAGGATCAATTGTTGGATGCCATCAATGATGCTTTAGATCGAGAAAGAGAGCAACACCCTGAGCCTAACTGAAGAGGGACCTGGAAAAAGAAGGCAACTCCTAGTATTTTAACAAATTTGGGTCGGCATCTATTGAGGCGCATTGAGACTCGCCAACAATCTAAGAATGCATTCTCTTGACAAATCTCTGAAATCAAGCCCCCAAAAAGATTCAAATTTCCAGCACTTTAGTCCTACAAAGAGAGGACCAACCCAATCAACTACATTGTCTTGTTTGAGTTGACAATGTGTTTGCTAAGGGTCATTGAAGCATTGAAATGTCGTATCTTCTTTATAGCTTTACCACGCTCTGGGAGGCAAGCCTTGTGTGGTTCAATGGACTTCCACAAGGAGTAATTGCATTGTTTTCTAAGTGAATGTTTGTGGCATAATTTGTTAGTGCCTAAATGCATTAGATAACCTCATTTTCTCTCCTACATATCCAATAAGGACAAAGCGAGAGTCTTTGTTTGTTCATCACACACTTTTAGAAGAAGATGTTGAAAGTGTGAGACCTATAATAGATAGTAGATCATGTCACCCTAGCTCAGGGGCTAAAGGAAAGACCCTTCTGGTGCGCATTTGTTCTGCAATGATTGAAGATATTGGCCTAGTCGTTGAAGCTAGTCAACAATTACATATGAGTCGAGGAACATAACTCTAACCTCATTTTCCCTATAACATAATCATCCACCAGTCACTTATAGAGAAGTGCTCCAAAGACAAAGGGTAGAGACAAAGACATAATTTGTGCTAACTACGAAGTCGTCAGGCCGCCCTAGGACCAGAAAGTGACTGACTAAAAACATCACTGAGGGAGCTAGGTCTGGTACCCTGATTAGCAGATGGCTTGATAAAATGAGCATCTGCTAAGGTAATGCAAAATAAAGATTACTTCAAAAAATCCCTCAAAATGAAGACTAGAGCTTACCTCTGAGATCCTAAAAAGTATTGTGCCTAACACAGGGAGAACAAGCACGACATAAATGAATGCTGATACCTCAGAGACCTAATTGAAGATCTAATTAAGGTCATAAAACTTGAGGAGTTTATGACTCATCGACTCCAAGAACAATGACACAACAACAAGGGTGGAATTAATCTCCTTGGTCAAGATGTGATTATTGTCGAGCTCCCACAATTCAGCTGAGATTTTTTGTCGTTGAAGGCCCAAGGAGTAACAAATTTTATTTTCTTTTAGTCCTTGAGCCAGGGCGACATGTGCTACCTACTACTTTTAGATCATGCACCTTCAACATCACCTTCTAGAAAACGTGCATAGGTTTTCTCTTTGGCCTTGCCTAATTTGTAGAAGGCATGAGAACTCTTTTTGGGGCATTTGGGAACTCACAAACTACATCATGAACATCCATTTGAAGTTTTGGAAAGAAGTGATCACTCCCGTTGACACCTTTTTAAACCATCTGAGGCCAACACCCTTTGCATAGTGAAAATCAGGTGACCCTTCAACGTGTATGTAATCCCTAGCAAATAGACATTAGATTCAAAAGAGGCAATGTGATCAATCGAATTTGTCCGACTCTTGTAGGATTGCAACGAAGGAACCTTATTTCTTATTAGGAGCCTAACTTCAAAAATTTCCTAAGAGAATTCATTCTATGGTTGGCAGTGTGAACGTTTTGGTTGTTAATTGGTGCTGACTCATCACTGTTGAAATATAATAATTTCTTCAAGCAGAGGTACCCTTCGGTTGTTAGGCTTTAGTTGTCGAGGATTTTGTTCCCTTTCTTGAGCCAATACCTCTTTGATGGTGTTCATCATCATTCTGTTGCACAAACTCCGTAGTGCACTACATATAGGCGATGTCTTTGTTGTGGGTTTCTTCTCCTTGTGCTACTCCTCTTATTTTTGACATGATACATGCCCACTTCAACGTAGTGCACTACATGCCCACTACATTATATCCTATCTTAAAGAGATAAACGAAATACCATATTTCCCCATCAAGAGAGAGAATGAATATCATACCATATCTCAGAAATACCATTGGATTTGAATTTGTCTGTGAATTACACCTAATGAATAAAATGTAAGACATGAGAAATAGAAAGAGACTGATAAAGATGGTCGGTAATGAACAATAATTTGAGAGAAGTGTCTAGCCCTCTATTCATATAATGATCCCCATTTTATAGAGTAAATGGGGTATAATATGGGAAGTCACATTTATGCTCATGTTTTAGAGAGGAGTGTACATGATATTATAGACATCTTACATATATGGACCCAAAACCTGATTGATTTAAGACTCGGCTAGCTAGACTGGTGAGTCTTTGATAGGTGTCATCGGTTGGCTAAGTTAAAAATGTCTAATGGTTGGCCTAGTTCTGTAAAGTCTACCGGTTGGCTAAGCTAGATGATACCGGTTGGTTGACTTTCTACCATTAAATGGTTGGCAATATTGATTTGGTTAGCAAAATTGTGTTGATTAGTTGGTCAAGTCTAGTTGTTGACCATTAATCCCTAATATAGACCTCTTGTTGACAAAGCAGAACTAGACTATTGGGCAAAGAGAAAATTAATATAATCAGATATGTAGCCACCCTTAAAACAAGAGGCCTTGAGGAATGGTTGGCACTCGTCTTACTGATTCTTGCTAATGCTTAGGGGAAAGACTATTGCATGCTTCCGACGAAAATATAGGATCTAAGGGTTTGGCTTCATCATACGGAATGACCATGATTCCCTGTCACTTCTTTTCTTGTCAAACCGCTCAAGTTCAAGTTGTTTAGTTCCTTTGGTTGATCTTAGTCTTGATGCTTTCAATCAAACAATCGAGTTTTTGAGTCTCTTGCTGGTGGTCATCTTTTGACATGTATTATCTTGTCTGTGCTGTTAAATCTCATAGAAATTCATTCTTAATAATTAATAAATCTCGGAAAATATTATGGTTAAGGAAAAATATTATACTTTTTTATTTTTTTAAGAAAAAAAATTTAAGATACTTTTGACGGAGAGTTTTCACTACTGCTAGATTTTCAGTTTCACTGTGTTTTTTTTTATAAGCATTTAGGTACATGCCAGCCATTTCTTCTATATTTATATATGTATTTAAGATTTTATATCATAGAAAAAATGTCACTATTTTAAATTTTAAAAAGAAAATATATATTTTCATTAAAAGTTATAAGTACGAGAACATATATAAAAATAAAAAAGTTAAGTATTAGATTTATAAATGCATAATAAGTCTGTGGTATGTATGTAGTTTTTTTTTTAATTATACTCATATTATATACTTTTTTTCTATATATTTACATATTTAAATTCTAAAATTAAATATTTAGATTAATACATTTCAAGGTCGCAACGCCTGCGTTACAAAGCCGTAAAAATTTCTAGTCATGAGTTGGCATTTCATTTCAACCCTTCTGCATCAAAGAATTGGCAAAGATTGACGCCATCAGAGGGCTGGCAGATGTCCGTATGTCGTGTCTGCAAATCCAGGTCATTCCATTACACTTTTAAGACATTTGTCTTATTGAGTGCGGGAGAGCACACCCAGAGCAGCGTGTGCTCTCTGATAGCAGTGAGATCTACTGTCATACAATCACGATGAGCGATTATGATTGGAGAACGCACGCAGCACCAGACGCAATAATTAAACATGTCGGCATGCTCTGCTCATATTCCATGCCTTAAAAAATAGTTTTAATCTAGTTCGGTTAGTTAATAAATTCAGCATACAAAATTTAGTTTTATTCTGTTTGTTATTTAACAAACTTAATACTAGATGTAATTGTACAATGTTAAATATATGGACGAAGTTCAAATCTTATGTTTTATATTAAAATATTTATTTAAATAAAATTTAATATATTTTTAAAGTAATAATTTTAATTGATTAAAAAGCCTTTTAATCATATATATATATGATTGCCCCCTTATACAAAGTTTATAAGGCTCTTGTGGTTACAAGTTCGATATCTTTTATGTACCGAATGAAATTCTTAAACAGAGAATATAAACGGGAGACTCGTTTAATAGCCTCTAGCCAATATTTATATAGGGAAGTAACTAAATTAGTTAAAGTGATATCACTTAATTTAAAATTAAGACTTATATTTCATTATTTTTGATAAATTAAATAATATTAAAAACATTTCAATATACATTATATTATTTTAATAATTAACAAAAATAGTTTTACTTTTTAATATAAATTGTCTCATTAAATATAATTTAATGGAATTATATGTTTGATGTGAAATTCAAATTAAATACAAAATATTAATTAAAAAACATATTAAATTAATATATGCAAAATAATAAATAAATAAATTTTCACCTCCAAACTAATTATAATTCAATCTCATTTTTTTTATTTTCTGTTTTGATTTTCTCAATATAAGGAAAATTAAAAAAAAAACTTGTAATACAAATATGTTTTTGGAGTATACAAAAATAATTTTTTTCTTAAATAAAGGGACATTTACATCCATACCATCAATTTCTTATGTACAAAAACGTCTAACATATAAACTTTGCTTTTTCACATTTATACCACCTAAATTTTCATCTCATATTTTGATTTTTGTGATATTATTATTTTAATTTTCAAAAATTAAAATACATCTTTGTAATCAGAGGGAAGGTGGTATGTATGTAAAAAACTTATTGGTATTCACTTCATGAGTTTTTTATAATGGTGTCAAAAAATTAAAATATTTTTAAACAAAGATTTTAATTTCAGAATCTACATCACTAATGTTAAGTATGTTCTAAGTCCTCCAAGGTTAGGAGTTTTATCTCCTTGATCAGTCGAATTATTAGACGCATGAAATTGATTGTAAGCTCGTATCATACCCTCTGGTCTGATGAATTATATATATATATATATATATATATATATATATATATAT
>JXCR01112937.1:1445-14214 GCA_002079205.1 Phalaenopsis hybrid cultivar | reverse complement strand
ACTTGGGTTGTCAATCTCAAATGACAATGCTTGTTTTAAATAATAGTTATGTAATTAGACTATAGTATTGTGCTAACTTGTAATTAGAGAGTTTAGTCTAGCCTACTTGAAGTGATTTCAATTTTGGAGTGAGCATTAATTTTGAGTTGAGCTTAACTCACTCAAACGTTGACAACATCACCGCTAATAAGAGTCATGCATCATGTTTTTGTTCTTTCTCGGGAATTTCTAGTTATATACATTGATGATATTTTGACATATTTTAAAGTAAGTGGTGAATATTCTATGCATGTTTTGAAGGCTTTGAACTTTTATATATAGAAAAGTTACATTAAAATACGAAGAAGTGGTGTTTTATAATATTATTTACATCTTTTGTGATTTATTGCATCTACTGGTAGATTTTTTGTTGATTATGATAAATTTAAAGTAATTAATAATTTGACTGTACCAACTAATGTTCATGAGATAAAGGATTTTTCATTATGTTTCTAAATTATATATATTATTGGTGAAAGGCATTCAATATTGTGATCATATGAACTACTACTATTTTAAGAAAAAGTTTAAATGAACTTAAGAAAGTTAGAGAAGTGATTCTCTCTTATTCCCCTCCACAAGTTATAACATTTCCCCTTATTATATGGGGGTGATTGGGGCAAGTATAATAAAGACTATTATAATTTACCAATTATAAAAACAAACAAAGAAGGAAAGACATACAACATAATAAGAAAAGAATAAAAAATAATAAATTTGAAGTAGGAAATTCCCTCCAATAGCATTCACAGTGTGAACCTGTGGGTCCCATATGGTCGGCGTTTGGGCCACTTAATAGGGACGGAATACCACACTCTCTCTCAAGCTCGGTCATAGATGTTGTAAAAACTCAATTTGGTATTTAAATCGTTGAAGTTGCATGGAGGTAGGGATTTAGCGAAACAATCAATGACTTGAAGATGAGTTGGAATGTATATTAAGTGTATAATGTCACCATTGACCTTTTTAGAGATGAAATGTATATCAATCTCATTGTGTTTGGTCTTGTCATGATGCATAGGATTCTTTGTAATACTAATAGCCACTTGATTGTTACAAAACATCTTTATGAGATTGACTGTTGAGCATCTTAACTTATTAGTAATTTTTGGATCTACATTCCTTCTCAAATTCTCAGAGCAACTGCCCGATTCTCAGATTCTGACTATTTTTGGAGACCATTCCTTGCTGATTGCTCATCCATGTGATAAGATTTTCGAATATATAGGAACAACATCCAAATGTGGATCTTTTGTCTATGAGTTATCCTACCCAACTAGCATCAATATAAACTTCTATCTGCTTGGTTTCTTAAATAATGAAGCCTCAATTATATGTAAACTATCTTCGAATATTATTCATTTAGACTATTTATATGTTGACTCACAATGCTGACATAACAAGCGATATCAGGTCTAGTGTATGACAAGTATATAAGTTTTGTCATCAACCTATAATATCTACTTTTTTTCCATTTGTGGGGTTGTTTTTCCCCCTAAGTTTAACATTTTTGTCGAAATCCATAGGTGTCTCTACAGGTTTACACCCCATCATTCCTATCTCTTTGGTTGGTCTAGGATGTACTTTATTTGGGATATCACAATTCCCTTTTTGGACTTGACAACTTTCATCCGTAGAAAGTAACTCATAGCTCCTTGATTCTTGATTTCAAATTCAATGGCAATAACTTCTTTAACCTTCCTAATCTCTTTTTCATCATCTGCTGTCAGGATCATATCAACTACGTAGACAATGATTATAGCTTTCTTACCCTTCTTGTTAGAAGCATAATTGAGGAAGTTACATTTGATGGATTTGAGTCAAACATTGTGCAATTTAGTTGATGAATATGAACAAAAGAGAATCAAATATTTTTAGAGGAAGATTGGGTAAGAAAATTGTAACATGAGCTTATGTGTCCAACAAAATATCGAGAGGGGCTTTGAATCTAAGGACGCTGCTTGACATTCTATTAATGATGTAGGTGCCTGTGAGCATTGCATTTACCTAGAAAGTTTTTGAGACATCGTACGAAAATATTATAGACCTAAATACATCAAGGAGTTATTTATTCTTTATCTTAATTATCTCATTTTGTTGGAGTCTCAACATAGGAATTCAAATGGATGATTCCATTATTTATAAGGTAGGATCCGACGATTGAGTTGAAGTATTCCTTTGCATTATTAGTTTTGAGAATATGAATTTTACACTGGAACCGAGTGTAAATCATATCATAGAAGTACTGAAAGATTTGTATAGTTTCAGATTTATGCTTCATGAGATTATTGAATTGGTTCTAGTGTGATTATCAATGAAGGAGACAAACCATGTGGCTCCATTGATAGTTTTTAATTTTGATGGTCCCCAAATGTCACTGTAGATGATAGAAAAATGACGTGAGAGTTTGTACTGAGATAGAGGATATACATGACAATATGCTTAGTTAATTACCAGATTTGACATTGATAAAATTATTACTTGTTATTAATAAAGAGATAGATGTACAAATTTGCAACATAATTAAAATTGGGATGACCCATATAACAATGACATAATATAACCTGACTCACAACGAACTCAAACACAACCGACTTAGGAACATGAGAAGAGGATGATGGAAAAAACACTTTGGTGCTAAGAGAATAGCTCTTTTTAAGCAGGTATAGGTCTCGTTGTAATTCAACACTGTCAATCACATTTCCTGTATTCACGACTTGAAATTCACTAGAGATAAATTGTAATTTGATAACATAATTCAAGTAGTGAGTAAGCTTGCTAATTGAAAATAAGTTGCAATTTCGATGGGGAACACATAACATAAAGGGAAGATGAATTTATTAGGGGACTTACAATTCTCCTTTACCAAAAATCATGGAGTGAGATCCATTGACAAGTTTAACAAATTTGGAGGCAGTGATCTCTTGATGTTGATGAGAGCATGAATGTCTCCGGTCATGTGATTAGAAGTACCTGAATCTATTATTCAAGCTCGAAATCTTTCATTGTTAGCAAAATAAGAGGGCTTGATACCTTGGCATGTCTTCAAGCTGGTTGGCTGCTCAATGGTGCTAGTAAAAAGTTTCTTCAACACATTCAACTGTTCCTTGATGAAGGGACTAGGGCCAGCCAACCCTTAAGAAGAGGTAGAAGCATGGACCTTGCTGTCTTGGTCTTTCCTTCCTTGTCCATGCTTCCATTGTATAGGTTTTCCATGTAGTTTCCAACATTTGTCATTTGTGTAATCAAGTTTCTTATAGTGTTTACACAACGGGTGATTCTTATTTGACTTTGAATCTTGGAAGGAGTTGTGTGTGTATAAACCGAGCTCTCAATGCTCGATGAACCCATGCTTCATGCCATCATGAGCTTTTTTATACTTTTTTCTCTTTTAACTTCAACAAATACTTCCCTAGTGATAGGGAAGGACTTTATCTCTATAATTCTTCCTCTGGCCATCTAATTCTTATTTCGACCCAGTAAGAGCTTGAACATTCTCTTCTTCCCTACTATTGTTTTTTACATCATAGTGCTTTGAGGCACTTTCTTACATATGTATCATAAATATCTAAATATAACCAGTACCTTAATAGTGTGTTATAGTATCGAGTAACACTCAACTCTTTTTGTCGAAGCTCATGTAGTTTTGTCTCGATTTCTAACAATGCTGCATTGTTTTCAATACTAAAATAAGTTTCACGCACTGCTTTCCAAATCCCTTGTGCTATCTTGTGAAGAAAGAAAAATTTTCCAACTTCTATGGTTATAGAATTGATCAACCTAGACATGGCCACATGATCCTGGATATTCCATGAGCGATAAAGAGGATCAACAGGTTCAAGAATGGCTCCTCCAGTGAGGTGCTTCTCTTTCCCTTTCCCACAAATGTACATAAAAGCTGATTGAGACAATTGGAGAAAATTGTAGCCATCGAGTTTATGATTGGTGATGAGGGAAGAGATTTCCGGCTGTCCAACCGTCTTTGTTTCGGATTCGGTATCACCTTCTGTGGTAGGACATGAAGTCTTCATCACATATTAGGTGATAGATAGGTTGGTTAACCACTAAGAGGGGAATCAGCGGCAGGGCAGTAGGAAGGTGCTGAGAGTGGAGGATTGCAAGAAAGATGACAGCAGCAAGGCAGCAGAGAAACACAACTGGTGTTGTTCTTTGCGGCAGGCCCCTGAAAATCAGTCTGTGGGAAGGCAGCGGCAGGCTATGCAGGGCAGGAATCTGCAGGCTTATGCTGCTGAAATCAACACAGGGTGCCGGTGCTGCTGGATGCGTTGAAAGCTGCTGGAATCATCAGCAGTATGCCACTGCTGGGTGTTGCTGAGACAAGGAGAAGGGGCTGCTGCGGGGACAGGACTGCTGCAGGAATGATGCTGGAGTTCAGGTTGGGGTTGTGGCTAAGATAGGAGGGCTGATAGAAGTACGTCAGAGGAGGATGCTGTGCGTGGACAGCAGGAGGCTGGCGGAGGAGGGCAGAACAGCTAGGATTCTCCCTAGGGCTTCGATGCCATGAAGAAACGTAGAGAAGCTATTTTCTCTTATTCTCCTCAAGCCTAAGTTACAACCTTTCCCCTTATTATATGGGTTCCGGCTAGGGCAAACATAATAAAGACTAGTACAACTTACGAAATATAAAAACAAGCAAAGAAGAAAAGACATACAACATAATGAGAAAAGAATAAAAAAATAAAGCTCAAATAGAAAAATCCCTTCAATAGCTTCCACAGATTGAACCCCCGTGGATCCCATATTATGAGCTATCTGGGCCAACTAATGGGGACGGAATTCCACATGAACAAAACTTATTGATAGTGCTTCTGTTGAAATTAAGGAGAAGCTTATAATCACACATATGCTTAAAGTTCCTAGTTTTGATAAAGTGTTTGAGGTTTTGTGAGGTATCTAATATTTGCATTTATGCTAAATCGAGAGGGTCATCTGATCGTCTATTTTTGTGAGAAATTGAATGAAACTAAGCAGAACTATCAAATTATGATATATAAGTTTATGTTGTTGTGCAGACACTTTGTTTTTGAAGATATTTTTTGGCATTAAGAATGTGTCTTTTACTTTGATCCTCAAAGTTTGAAATTTTGAATTCATAAGAAAAGGTAAGATATGTACATTTAAATTGGGTCGAGTTATTAGAATAGTACATTTTGTCATTAAACATTATGTTGGAGTTGAGTATAAGTGTATTAATATTTTGAGTCGGATTGTTCTTTTTCACACAATCAGGTTAAAATGACTTGTTTTGATCACATTAAAGATGAATATATCAGTTATAAATACTTTAGTGAAATGTTTTCAAACTTGAATAATAATTCATCTATGCCAAATAATGGCTTTATGATTATTGAATAATAATTAAACAGTGTGGCCATTTGGCTCTAATCGGGGAATTTCTTTTACATTTATGCTGTTCTTCATATGGTATGCCCTTATATTATATATAATACTGTGCTAAACTATCCTAAGTCATCATAGCTTTGTTTACCGTATATACTATATTTTGATTTGTTAGTGATCATTATGTTACGCCAGTCCCCTGGATTGGCTTGACCCAGCCAGACCAGCTGGCCTAGCTGGCCCAGCCTAGGGGGGCAGGAACCTTAGTTGCCTCTTCTGAGGATTCCAACCCACGAGCGGGGCTCATTAAGCCCCCCTAATCATGTATGCAAGGAGTGAATTTAAGGGGTTTTTGGGGTGTTTTGTGAAGATTAATCACTTAGGGTTTAGCTTTTTGTTTGTATTCATATAATTTTCTTTCTTGTTTTCTTATTCCTAGTGGTCTAGGGATCGTGGAGAGTCGATGTACCTCTTGAAATGTAGATCATTCATTGTATCGTGTTTGTTTACTTGGAAATTAATTAAATTAAGCCTAATCTGTCTTTTTTCACACGTTTCTTGTAATTTGTTCGTTGATTTTGGCTCCGATTTGTATCAGGGCATATTTATAGGATTCAGACAGTTATCCAAGATATATATTGAGGGGACAATAGCTATTTTGCCAAGTACAGTTCGTGTTACTGAGGTCATCAGTGCACATTCCCAAACTGTTAGAGAAGTTTTACGACAACACGATTGGGGGACACTTTTGAGGTACAAAAGTCATACAATTGATTGTCGATAGAACTTGTATTATGTGGGGGATATGTAGAGATGTAGAGGACATAGTGGCTAGATGTGATGTGTGCTAACGACACAAGTATTTGATTATGACATCAAGAGTGTTACTACAACCCCTAGCTTTGCCTTAGAAGGTCTAGAAGTAGGTGACGATAGATTTTTTAGAGGGGTTGCCACGGTAATGGGGATTTACTGATATATTGGTTGTAGTGGATCACCTGAGCAAATATGCACACTTCATTCCATTGTGACACTCTTATACTGTTATCTCAGTTCTATTTTATTTATACGGGAAGTGGTTCATTTTCATGGTGGGATAAGATGTTCCTCAACCACTTCTGGAAGGAACTATTCATTTTATAAGGGACAATTCTAAAGAGGAGTAAAATATATCATCCCTAGACTGATCGAGCGGAGGTGATCAACAAGAGTGTGAAGACGTACCTGCATTGTTTTGTATCAATTACGTCGAAGCTTTGGGCAAGGTGGATTGCTTGGGTTGAGTAGTTGTATGACACTTTATACCATATTGCAATATAGACCACTCCTTTCAAGATTTTGTATGGGTGAGATCCACCTCACCTGATACTTTATGGGCATAACACTACACCAATATCTAGTGTAGATCGATAGGAGAGGGTTATGATATTGGCAGAGCTCAAGAGACATCTTTTGAGGGCCCAACAAATCATGAAGAGTAAGGTTGATGGACATAGGATGGAGATATAATTTGAGTCCAAGAACATGGTTTATTGGAAGTTGAATCTTACAAGCATAAGACGGTTAGGAGCGAGAAGATTTCTCATGATCCCCATGAGATTGTGGCACACATTAGGGCATTGACATACCGTCTGAGATTATCACCACCATCATCATTACATCCAATTTTTCATGTATCACAGTTGAGACGTGCTATCAAAGACCACACACTCTCGTCTTCATTTCCTCCGACGCTGACAGAGGACATTGAGGTGGCTTTGGAACCTTTGGAGGTGGAAGAGGTGTATCGAGGAGTGCTTGGGGCAAATAAGGTGTTGATTAAGTGGAAAGATTTGTCAAATTATGAAGCAGCTTGGGATCCCTATGAAGTGATCCGGAAGCAGCTTCCTTCTTTTCACTTTGCATTTTGTTTCTTTGGGAGAGGAGTATTGTTGCGTTAACTTTAAGCTCCTAATCATGTATGCAAGGATAGGAATTTGGGGGAGGGGGTGGGGGGGGTATGGGAAAGTTTGAATGTCAGGTGCTTCAGTAGAGCTAATCAACTGTGGTTTGCTTTCTTGTTTGGTTCCTACAATTTTCTTTTTTTGTCTTCTTGTTCTTACCGGTGTTTAGGGATTGTGGAGAGTCGGTCTGCCTCTTGAATCATAAATCACCCATTGTATCTTGTTTGTTTGCTTGAAGATTAATCAAATTAGTCCTAATTTGAGTTTTTCCACATATTTCTTGCATTTTATTTGCTGATTTTGGCTCTGATTCAGATCACATTATTACATATTAAGGCACATTAAATTATATCTTGGTAGTGTTGCAATTGCACCTGCCATATTTGAAATTAGAAAAATTATGATTTAATGTGCTCTCTGGGGCATAATCGAAGGTGAACTAGAGTCTATCATTTTTAATCAGGAAATGGGATTTTGCTTGAAAAACGGACAATGTTTATTCCTCTGGCCCAATTTAAGGTATCACTTTCAGTTTTAAGATTATGTCCATGACTGATGATGGGTTGTTTGAAAAGAGATGTAGTGGACATACTTTCACGTTGTATAATTTATTAAATTGCTTAGGGGAAATGAAATGATAATGGATTTATGCACCTTTGAGTATTCTATATGAACTTCATTGGGAGGATGCTACTGCGGATTTTGTGTTAGGACTATCACCCCCAATAAAATGGCACATTTTCTCCATGTTATAAATTTGTTGTTGCTTTTAACATTGTTTAGTTGTCTTTCCATGAAGTAGAAAATTTATATTAATCATCTAAAACCATTAGACATGAATATATAATTCATGAGTTATTTCTGACAAAAACTTTAAAAATTGCAAATTTCGTTAAATTTTTTATTGCTGTTCATAACAAATTGATGGGCTGAGTTTTAGTGATATGTTATGTTGTCTTATTAAAATGCATCTTTCTAGTTGGGATTTGACATGGCATTTGAATGAGTTTGTATATAATTGATACAGTAATAACTCTACAAGCCTAAAATATTGTTGAACTTCTTTAAACTTTGTTATCCGCTCTTGACACATTTTACCTATTTGTATGAAGCACATTCATGATTGTTGTAAAAGATGTGGGCTTCAAAGCAAATTCATGAATTTTCAAATAGAATACCATGTACTTGGTGGTTCTAAACAGTATATACCATTAAAATCTTTCAGGTGTTTCAATTCAATAATTATGGGAAAGCCCTTCTTCTACGTGTTACTGGTTCTATATTAACTGGCTTGAAATTATTTCATGCTGCAGGAAAGAAGGTTGAAAAATCAATCAACATTAAGGATAAAAAGGGTTACTGATTACAGGTAAAATTTTATTTTTTTTCTCCAGATTATGAGTAATACCAGCTGCAAGCAGTTATTTTTTTAGTTTTTTACCTTCTTCATATTGCGAGTTATCCTCCTGTTCGCAGTTAATTTTGGGAAATTTATGTACATACCACCTATTCTTATGTATTTACATATCTAACTCCTAAAGTTTGATATTTACACTTGTAACAGTGGTGTTATAAACCTATGCATGAAAAGTTTTTTTTTCACTTTTAAAAACTTAATAATTGGGATAATTTTTATGTGATGTTAAAATTTTGGGTGTTATAAATGTAAATATGAAACTTAAGATATTAGATAGGTCAATACATAAGAATTGCGTGGTATGTAATTAAATGCCCCTTAATTTTTCTATGTGCTTTCTAATTTTTTATGTTTGTTTACAGAGTTACTCTATTAGGATGCCATTGTGTAGGAAGATGGTCAGGATGCATGTTGATGTAAAATTCTTGGTAGAAATATATATTTTAAAAAAATGNTCAAACACCAAGAAAAAATAAAAAATATTCATAAAACCAAAAAAAAGGTGGAAACCTCTCATAAGATGGTTTTCCCCACAAACATTAAAAATCAAATCTCAAACAAAACAAATTCATAACTTGGAAAACTTTAGTTTCTCAACATGACTGATAAATCTAAGAATTGAAACAAGACATAAATTAAAATATCAAACTTCAAATAAAAATCTAAACACACCAAGAAAAAGAACGAGAAAAAAATCTAGGTAAATCTGACATTGACCTTAGTTTAGCTAACCTAGACACCAAACCGAGGGTAGTATAAAAGCCTAGGTTAGTCTAGGTACATAGTTAGTGCTAATGACTAGGACATACAAAACAATAAACATATCCTCTAAGACTAGAGGAAATGCCTTAGAATGAAGTAACCTATGGTTACTGACGAAGGTATTTCAGACTGCTTTGACAGTTAAAGAGAACTCTTGGTTGTGAGGTTGGTCATAATCGACAGATACCAATGTTCCCGGGACGATGTAACGCCATGGGCATCTTGACCGGATACATTATTCTTAAAATCTAGATTAGTCTGCCTATATATTTCTTTATGGAGTCTAAGGTATCATTTTTCATCTAGAAATCCTTTCTTAACTGACTATATCCTTAATTTAAGGTTTCAAGTTATTCATGTCAGTCTAATCCAGTATCCCTGTTTTATCTTTTGACTTCAATTGATTAGTTCAAACATATCATTAGTCTCTCTCAAATCTTATGATTGATATTCCTTATTCATCTTACGTTTTGGGTGTTTTCCATGACATATTCAATTCTAAGTCCCACGCCCCATTTCCTTGTGATGGACCTGGTAGGGGTTTAATTTAATTCTAAAACAAAAATTTAATTTAATTCTAATGTTTGTTTTGACGAAAATAAAATACTGAGGAAAATTTCAATGAATTTTAAACATATCCACCAATTTATTTATGGTATATTATGAATTTCATAGACTTGATTGAGCTAACAATTCACTATATAATTTAGACTACATTTTCAAAATAGGTATTATATGATTTTAAATTAGTTAATTTAATAATTAAAAATAAAAAATAAAAAACCCTGGTCGCTCAGGAGGGGGGCGACTGGCTTGCCACATCATTTGCCAGTAGGAGCCAAAGGAGAGCAAATAGCTACTGAATAATTTTTTTTTAAAAGCTGAAAATCATTTATAGTATTTCATTTAATTCGATATTAGAAAATTAAATATCAGCTGGGCTTTGGGAGAAAGGGATATCTTATTTAAAATTGATGGAATTTTATAACTATTAAATTTATTTCATGTATATTTAGTTATTTAAAAATATTTTTTTTTATTCTAATATAAAACCGTTGTAACTTTGGCGGGGCTAGACCTGTTGCGAATATGGAAATCGATCCACAGTTCAAATTGACAATTTATCATATGTAACAGCAAATTGGATTTGGTACTCTAAATTAATTGCTCTTATTTCCTTCACTAGATTATCAGCATGTATGAAAAACCATCAGTGAATAATAAGGTGCACTTGATGAAAAAGTTATTAACTTAAAGATGACGGAAGATGTGTCTGTCACTTAACATCAGAATGATTTCAACAAAATCACAAATCAATTGTCGTATGTGAAAAATGATTTTAACGATGAGATACGTGCGCTGATATTGTTGGCTTCATTGTCAAATAACTGAGAAACCGTGAGGATGACAATTAACAATTATGCGGGTAGATTTAAACTGTTGATTTTTGCTGAAGAGGTGCGCAGAAAAGATTCCGGTGAGACATCAGGTTCGAGTTTGGCATTGAATGTTGATTTCCGAGGAAAATCACGAGACATGAACTCAAACCGAGGAAGATCAAAAATCAAAGCTTGGTTAGGAGACATGTTAAAATTGTGACAAAACTAGCCACATAAAAAGGAACTGCAGAAATCCCAAGAAGAAGAAGAATGATAGAACTAATGTTGTGGCCGAAGAAGTACATGATGCGCTTTTGCTGACAGTTCATAGTTCTATTGAATACTGGACACTGTATTCAAGGTCTTCCTTCCATACATCTTCTGATCGAGAATTAATGCGAAACTATGTTACAAACAACTTTAGGAAGGTATATCTGACTGATGGAAAAACTTTAGTCGTGGTGGGAATGAGAGATGTTTATATTGCCCTCCCTAATAAAAGAAAATGTACTTTGGAAAATGTTAGACACATTCATCAGTTGAAGAAAAACCTCATTTATGTTGGGCAACTCGATGAGGGTGGTTATACAATAGTATTCGTAGATAACTGCTGGAATGTTATCAAAGGAACATTAGTACTGGCTCGGGGTAACAAAACTGACACATTATATATGACTACATTTTTACTCAAAAGTGTTGGTATTACAAATGCAGAGAGCACAACAGATTTGCAGCATTGCAGGCTTGGTCACATGAGTCAGAGCTATAAAAAAATTTTGAAAGATGAAAATTCAAGCAAGTGAGAGATGACCATGAAGGAGGAGGCATATTCCTTGCGAGAGAATCAGACTTGGGAGCAGGCAAAACTTCTATCAGGGAAGAAGATATTGCACAACAAGTAGACATACCTTGTAAAGACTGAGCTTGATGACAGTAAGAGGTACAAGACTAAAATTGTTGAAAAAAACCTTCATTAGAGGCAGGATATTGCCCATATAGTGAGAGTTGAAGCAGAAATAAGAGTAACTCAAGAAAGAGCTTGAAGACACAATGCTATGTTGACATTGATATGCCGACTAAGGGTGTTACTCTTGAGAAACTGAAGTGATGCACAACTTCAATTGGTCTTCTAGCTTGAAGACATAGGCTTTGAGTTGCAGAGATGCAGATTATCATGTTTGAAGAGAAGAGCTACGTAGCCAGTGTACCAGTCTCAAAGTGGAAGATTTGTTGCGAATATGAAAATCAATCCATTATTCAAATTGATAGTTTCCAATGTTTGATAGCAAATTGGATTTGATACCCTAAAATTAATTGTTCTTAATTCTTTCCCTAGATTTTTTACAGCTTTCCTTGCATGAATCTCGCCATCTAATTTTATGCTTAAGAGAAAATGAAATAATTAATGGGCTCAATTAATTATTTGATTAATTCCTTAATGGGTCTAATAACGTGATGAAATTAATAAATAGACATGCTACAGCTCCCCTTAAAATCTCTCTCGGACGTTGATTTTACAAAGAGAGGAGAGGAGAGAAAGAGGGAGAGAGGGAGAGAGTTTTTCTTGTAAACCTCGAGGTGCTCGACGGTGTGATTTCTCAGCTAATAAAATTCCTCTGCAAATTCGTGATCGAAGACAAATTTGTTGAATCACGTAAATCTATGTGTTCCGCTGTTTCTTTTCTGCTTAGCGGGGGCTAGACCCGTGCATTTCTCATAATTAATCTACTTTTATTATTATAACAGTTTGATTATTAGAACATGCTCGTTATTTATTTATTTTAAGTATAACTTGACTTTATTTTTTTAATGAAATTAACACCCTATATTCCTATGTATTTACATATCTAATATTATATATATATATA
>JXCR01112927.1:141107-170927 GCA_002079205.1 Phalaenopsis hybrid cultivar | reverse complement strand
GGAAGTTACGTGGGTTGGGGTGCGGGGGCAAAGCCCCGCGGTTTGGTACAGGGGTAATGTTGTAATTACATATTGTGTGTAGGTTTACTCCTGGGGTTATAAATAGGTCTGTTAGTAACCCCAGGAGGCATCCATGATTTCTGTAAACCCTTTTTCTGAATATTGAAAGGAACTCGCCGCTCTGCTCCCGAGGACGTAGGAATCTTTGCCGAACCTCGTTAAATTTTTGTGTTCTTCTGGATTTGTGTCGTTCTAGTTTTTCTTCGCCCTAATTTTCTCAACATAATTCAAATGAAACAAAAGAAAAACATAAAGTCTCGCGTTTATTTACTGTGAACCAAATATCCATAAAATATTTCAAATACATTATAATAACGTACTCTGCAAATATTTTACATTGTATTTCATCTTTAGCAAACCAAACGACCCCCTAAGACATTAAATTATCACTCTATCTGTAAATTTGTTGGCATGCAATAATTATAATATTTGCTTAAACTATTTGCGGGAGTGGATATGATACATTAATGATAGGAAGCTAATAGTGGAATCAACACCATCAAAATAGTTTTTCACTCATTTGCAAATGGAGATTCTGGGTTAAAAAGATGATGTTTAGCACAAAACTTANAGGTGCCGATGGCTGGGGAGCGCCGTAACCGTGCGGCTGCGTCGGCGCAGCGCCATAGGATTGCGGAGGTGCAGCTCCATATGGTTGCGGAGGGGCTGATCCGTATGGATTTGCGGGTGGCGCGCCGTAAGGATTACCGGAGCCCTGGGGATAACCAGCCATTGAAAACGAAGAGAGACGCGAAGACCCGGTAGCTGGAGGTGAGGTATGGGCAGGCGGGCTTCAAAATGGTCGTCTTCTTTTTATATGGAACGCATAGCATGTGGCAAAGNAGGTGCCGATGGCTGGGGAGCGCCGTAACCGTGCGGCTGCGTCGGCGCAGCGCCATAGGATTGCGGAGGTGCGGCTCCATATGGTTGTGGAGGGGCTGATCCGTATGGATTTGCAGGTGGCGCGCCGTAAGGATTACCGGAGCCCTGGGGATAACCGGCCATTGAAAACGGAGAGAGGCGAAGATCCGGTAGCTGGAGGTGAGGTATGGGCAGGCGGGCTTCAAAATGGTCGTCTTCGTTTTATATGGAACGCATAGCATGTGGTTCGAACCGGCAAAAAGGTGAATCGGTCCAATCTCTAAAGAATCCTTTAGTTCAAATATTATCTAATTTTAGTATTTTATATTTAAATTAAAATTCGTGAAAATATAATGCCTTAAACTTTTCACGTAAAATATTTCTCAAACTATTCAAAAATATTGTATTAAATTGAAATATTATTAATAAAATGTGTGTGTGTGTGTGTGTGTGTGTGTGTGTGTGTGTGTGTGTGTGTGTGTGTGTGTGTGTGTAGATATATATAATTTTAGAGAAACTCATTTAAATATTAAAATATTAAAATATAGATGTTAGATATATTCTTGCGTGCTAGAAAATTCTTAACACCTCTCTTGTGTTAAGGAAGAAAAGATAAGAAGTTGATGTTGATGGCTATAATAATTTTAGTTGGCTATAAAAGTTGTAGCTAATTATTACAGTGATTGTAGTTGGTGGTAGTAAGTTATTAGTGGTGGTTGACCGTAAACTTGGTGGCCGACACTGAACTTTTGGACCAGTGATAAGTTTCAAGAGTTAAGTTTGATTAGTTTCCCAAAACACTATATCGGACAGACCATATTGATATGTTGAATTTATATAGTTTTTTCAACATTTAGGCGTCTTAATGATGTCAAAGTTGAATGATCGTGGGTTCATTGGATTCCTCTCGTTGAAACATTCAATTTAACAAGAAGCATGCCAATTTTTAAGATCATTTAGTCTTTTAATTGATGCATTAAAGCCATTTGATTTACTTTAAGTGTTCGATCTAGGCTGAATTTGAAATTGTATTAGATCTTTTTTTTGTGTCATTGAGTTTGTTTTGTCGAGACGCTAAGTTTGGCTATAAATTTGTTTAATTCAAGGCTCAAATGATCATGAATGAATTTGGAATGTTTCTTGCACAAAATGTTTTGAGATTGGTGCCTGTGAATAAACTTTTTGGGGACACATTAAAGATAATTATGCAACTCATTTTAGCATGTTAATTGGGAGCATAGACATCCAATTAAAGAGTCTTGAGTTCAATGCCTTTATAATATCTTATATTGTTGTGTGTTAAAATATTTGTAATGTTAGAATGAGAAATAATATCTTAGCTTTGGGTGAAGATCTAGTGCACACAAACAAACAAAGTGTTTCAAAGGAGATATCAAAGTCTTTTAAGTGTCTCAAAGAAAAATTAAACATAGGCTTTGGCCTTGTTGAAATGACCTAGTATGTATATGAGATTAAAAAAATATGTTGTATCCCATGATAAGAGAGTGTAAGATTACTAAGTTGATAACATTTACTTGATCTCCTGTGATTATAATGGATGTTTATAAGGTGTTGATGATCTTCATGAAAAAAACAGTGATGGTTTCCAAATGCTAATAATTATGAGATGATGATCAAGTGACTACAATAGACATTTGATGGCCAAGTGATAGTTGTCGAAAGATGTCAGTTGGGCAATACGATCAAAGAATGAATGTCTGGCTATGATGGTCATGTGATAATAATGAGGTGAAATTGATGAGATGATGGCAATTAGATGAATGTTATAAAATAATAGCGGTTGGATGATTGTGAACAGGTGATGACAACAAAGGTGGGACAATGCCAATTAAATGAAAACAATCGTTGGTAATGATTGTTAGCATCGACACTATGGGAGATTAACATGTAGCATCTGATACCTGCATCGGTTTTTTCTGACGCAAATATTAATGTCAGATTTTTTACTGATTTACGTTGAAAATCATGTTTTGATGTTTGCGTCGGATTTTGCGTCGGATTTGTGGCGAACAATTTGACGCAAAGGCTGAATTCAACGTCGAATTGAGATGTTGGATTGTGATGGACTTTGCATTGAAGAAATTGACGCAATCACGTATTTAATGCGTCTAAACGCAAAGTCGACGCAAATTACATAGCAAACTCCATTGTTAGATTGTTCCATCGAAATAATTGGACGCAAATCTGACTCGAATGCCATTAAATTCATTTCCTGCACTCAACACTCATTTCTACTCCCTCATTCCCGAATCCTTCACTTACGACCTCCTCCTTTTTTTGTTTCGCCCATCTTCGACGAAACCCTCGTGCATCTCTCTTCGTATCTCTAAAAAGTCTCACCTTTGTGAACAAACATTTGCGATACAGTCGCCATGAGAGCTAGCAGAGAAGGCAACGACAAGATTGTGACTTACAAAGGCCACCAAAACTCCCATATTTCTCGCCTACCATAAACTATTGAGGAAGGTATGAGTTTCATGATATTCTTTAGGGAAAATTACATATATAACACCTAATACTTAAGGATTTACCTATCTCACATCTATACTTTCATTTTTACACATATAGCACTTTACCTATGTATGAAAAGATGAGTTTGACTATTAAAAGATGATAATGAGTGTAATTTTTCATATGATGTTTGCAATTATTAAAAATTTTATGTGAGATAGGTAAATATGAAAGTTTGGGATACTACATATGTAAAAGCCCCATTTATGTGATAATGGATAATCAAATCCTTAAAAGTATTGAATGTTTTAGATATCTTGTTTCTGCTGCACAAACTTGAATTCGGCGGTTAGATATGTTTACAAGTAGTGAACATTTTAGATATCTCAGAATGTATGTAAGATTTGAAGTTTAGGTGTTAGATACGTATATAAATAAAATTTCAATAGTATGTATGCAAATCTCCTTGTGCAATGAATTTTGGGTGTTAGCTATGTATATACAGAAGTATTGAGTGATATGTATGAGAATCTAGCTATTTATATATATAAATATTGAGTGTTAGATATGTATATACACAAGTTTAGGTGTTAGATGGGGATTTTATTTGTAAAATTTAAGTTCGTTGGTTGAACTGGTGATTAATGCAATTGATCTATTGTTCAAATTGACATTGATATAGATGGGAATGTCATTAGGAGAATTCATGTTAGTTGGTCGAAGTATTAGAGTAATACATCGGTTTTATTGTTCAAAGTGATTGTGATATAGATGAGGATGTTAATTGTTGAATTCATGTTGTCAACTGATGAGACTTTAGAGATCCCTATATATGCTTGAACAAGTAATGTTGACTGTAAATATTGATCAATATAGATTAATTTTTATTTTCTGTAATAGTTGCATTGATCTGTAAAGCTATATCTATGTTGTAAATGAATATTTGTAATTTGAGGGCTTAGATGTATAACAAATTATATTCATAACGAAAAGAACTCACAATTGTGAGTCTTAGAGCATTCTCTGCGGGTTGCTATAAGTATAAGAAAAAATTCAAAACTTCATTTTGACTCTTACTATTAAAAGTGTGAATTAAACATTGGTTTTAATTTTTACAGGAGGAGTTTGAGCAGCTCCCGGAGAGGTGCTTGGCTACTCAAGCCCATACTTCAGCCAGCAACAATGATAGTCAGTTTACCGTTGTGTAATCCAAGTACGAGCTTTGAAATCAGATGGTGGAGAAGAATAAGGAGAGGGTTTATGAATTTGGTATGAATGACATAACCTTCAAGGCCAATGTCTCATGTGGTCCAGTACTTAGTTCCTTGAACTCCTCACAGCCAGGTCAAGAGGCCCTTGCCAGACAGGTCGCTATAATGAACAAAAAGCTCTGCTAGTTGCATGACCAAATGATAGACGACCAACATCGGGGGCTTTTACATATATAGCACACATGTCAAAGAATTTAGCAGATTGTCGGGGTAAGCGACCAATGACAAAGGTTGAGGAGGAGGAGAAAGAAGATGAGGGAGATGATGAGTAGTTTCTTTTTATGTTTTCTTTTATTTGTCAATATTAGTTTGAACATTTACTTTGAAATTTTTTCTTAATTTTATTATTTTTATTTAGGACAATTTGTTACATTAACTTAATTTTCATTAATGATGTATTTGAGTCTTGATCTGTGCTAATATGGCTGGATAAAATGTGGTTGATATGNTTTTTTTTTTTTTTTTTTTTTCTTTTATTTGTCAATATTAGTTTGAACATTTACGTTGAAATTTTTTGTTAATTTTATTATTTTTATTTGGGACAATTTGTTACAGTAACTTAATTTTCATCAATGATATATATTTGAGTTTTGATTTGTGCTGATATGGCTAGATAAATGTGGTTGATATGTGAATTTTTTATTGCGTATAAATAGTGGAAATGTAATTGCATATATATATTTGTGCTCCAAGTTTGCATTTGATTCGCGTCGGTTTTGCATCGAATAATCCAACGCTAAATTGACAACAGTTCTTCGATATTTTACATCGCAAAAGTTATGGTAATCCGACAGATAATATTATCGGCCGATGTTCTCAAACGCTAGATTAGACGCACAGGTAGCCTAAAAAAATATGGTGGAAATATGAACTGTCGCAAATCTTTTGCGTCGAAATATTTAGACGCAAAATGGGTTGAACTATAATTATCGACCCTCGATTTACCCGCAAAATAAATCAG
Organism: Phalaenopsis hybrid cultivar; assembly: GCA_002079205.1. NCBI lineage: Eukaryota > Viridiplantae > Streptophyta > Magnoliopsida > Asparagales > Orchidaceae > Phalaenopsis > Phalaenopsis hybrid cultivar. The sequence goes on along the minus strand of JXCR01112927.1, from coordinate 165,302 downwards.
ACGTACATCCGACATAAACCTCAAATATCGTTGGATTTGCGTTAGATTTACGTCCGCTATGACTAACACAAATTTGCTTAATTTCTATAATGCAATAGTTAAACAAAGCTCTAGATTTCTTTACATCTCCAAACTCTCTTCAAATTCAAGTTTAAATCTAGTTCATGTGAAGCATATGACTCAAATTATAATTTTTTAGATTGACATTTTGATTACTATGACAAAATACCTCAAAACGCTCTATCAAATGACATGTATTCATTTCTTTGATAGTAGATAACTCACTTAGCATACAAATAAATGCACGAAGGATATTAATGATGATTAGATCAATCTTTCTTATAAGCGAGAAAGTGGCATGGCCTGAAAGTGGCAATCAAAGAGATACATAAAGATTGAAGCCATTGATTGATATGCTGAACCTTCTCTTGGAGGTAAAGAAAACTATTGACCAATCAAATTGTTTTCTTAGAGATACGATCAATAAGATTTTAAGTAACATTCAAAACAATGAAATCCTTCTACGATTTGAAAGCCCAATATCATAAACAAGCATATTTGGAGTTTATTAATAATTTGAGGGTAATATTAAATCTCTTGCGAAAACATATTGAAATACCCCTTAACAACAAATGACCAAAATTACCCCCTATTGTAAATGGATAATTGTCAACTAAATTGCTCGGGTTGGCCCGACCCACCAACCTAGACAAGAGGCAAACACATCAGTTACTAATAGTTCTAAATACAATCATGGAAAATTACATCTCCAATCAAACAATAGAAATTTTCCTTCTTTTGTATATTAATGAAGAGCTCACAAAAATCATTGATTTCCCTGAAAATAGAGCTCACAAAAAAGAAGGCTAAGGATGCAAAGAATGTAGAAACTCCTAGAAGTCAAACAACCTCAAATGAACCAATAGTCATGATCAAGCATAAACTCGATAAAAAATTGGTGCACTACCCATGACCCAGAGTGTTTGGCAACCCAATTCAACAACCCCTCCAGTCATCACAAGCGAAGATGGCAGCCGCCTCTTTAGCATGTGTGCAATCGCAAACCAGAGATGTTACCCAACCCGGCCAACCTGGTCGAGACCAGGCCCGATTAGAACCCGGTCAAGTCATTCAAAGCCTTATCGTGCTTAACTTCTAATGTTTTTAGGAGCCATTTAGTTCATCAAAATGACAGATTACTACAATTTAATGAATTAAGAAACCTGGGCACTGCTCCTAGTAAAATAGCATGTATTTCACTGTTTAGCATGTCAATCAGCCTGATTTTAAGAATTCAATTTTACTTATGTGCCTAAGGGGTCAATAATTTATTTATTTTGGCATAACAAGCATTTGCATATATACCACACAATTTTTATCTATTTACACATCCAACACCTAAGATTTCATATCTACATGCATAACACTTACGTCTTTAATATTACATAAGAAGACCACCATTACAAAACTTTTAAAAGTGAAATACATCTTCTCATGCATAGGCTTATGATAACATAGTGTTGTAAAAAAATGTAAATATCAAACTTTAGGTGTTATATATGCAAATGCATAAGAATTGTGGTATGTATGTAAATTTTCCAAATATTTAATGAATGAGCAATCACTCTGGTAACGAGTTCATGAAAAATGATACATAAATTGATCTTCTAATCAATCATCTAAACATACATAATAAGCAAAAATGAGGCAGTATTACTACACAGCTGGCACAACTTGACATCAATAAATAATGCGAATAATAAATAAATAAATTATCAAATAAAATCAAAAGCCTAGACATTGCCAAGCAAATAACCAGCTAAACAACTAAAAATATAAAATAAATTCCACGTAATATCTAATTTATCATTGATCAAAAGTGAACTATTACATAAGGTAGCAATATATTTACGTTTCAGAACTATTGAGGCAGAAGTTTACTTACATCAGCTACATTGCCATTGTTACTGGAAACAGCCTATCCAGTAGCGTATAAATTCCTCCACCTAAAAGAAGTGCTCCGCTGCGAAATCAATTGTGATTTAGCCTTGAAAACAGTGGACGTACAAAATCCTTACAAAATATAGAAATAAAAAACGGGTCATTTACATACATACCACGCAATTCCTACGTGCTTATATATCTAACATCTACACTTTTACATTTATACGACCTAAAATCTTTCACATCACATAAAAATTATTACAATTTCAACTTTAGAAAAGTGAAATATACTTTTTCATGCATAGGTAAGGTGGCCTGCATGTAAAAATTGAAGTTTATATGTTAGTTATGTAAATACATAAGAATTGAGTGGTATGCATGTAAAGCTTCCGAATGAATAAAAATTGTATCGAAATATTTTGATGGAATAGGATGATAAGACAAATGTTTCGACAATCCAACAAATTTCATAATCAGCCCAGGAAGTTTACCTCGCTGGATTTATCCATGCTGAGAACATCCTAAGCGAAAGTAAACCCTGAAAATAAAAAACAAAAAGGCCAAATTAATAAAATTAATAATATTGTAACAAGAAGATAAAATTTAACTTGGTATTGTTCCTTCTAATCCTTGGCTGTAACATAGCTCTAGAAAGCAGGAAAGTGCATTTTCTTAAGCAAGAATAGCATAAGAGCACGGCTAGCTATGCTCAACATTTTCTGAGAGTATATTGAAATAGTATAAAAAATATATAAATCAAAAAAGGTCAAAAACCTGCAGAGCCCCAGTAAATGAGGCTGCCAAAAGAAGAGGAGATACATATCCCACTGTATATGTCAGCAGCAAGCTCCCACCAATCACAGGATCCTAAAAAAAGGAATCTTCAGTTAAAAAAAAAATCATATACTACATATAAGTAATTCCACCTACAATCAACAAAACTAAAGGCTATAATCTCATCATCAGTCTCATCACAACTATTTAGAGCTGGTGAAATGAATCCTCATTTTTTATTGATTGTATATTCATGAGGATTGCCGACCCCACTTAGTGGGAAAAAGTTTTTGTTGTTGTTGTTGTATATTCATGAGGATTCATTTTCTTGTTTAACATATTCATTGCAAATTTTTTCAGACAATGCACATATTCATATAATTTCAGATTTACAACTTTTCCTTCCTAATCATCTGACACTTTTTATCAGCTTATGTACTGGACAGATTTAAGCCCTTTTGCACACTTTTTAAACTACCCGTGTAAATTTAGCTACTTTATATTTTGTACAAGTCAATCCAACCTATCCTCCAATATAGTTATTTCTGAATCTATCCATCCTAATGTTATCATACATCCATGTTAGCATCTCATTTCTTTCACATTCAATTTGGATGTCAAAGAATTTTTTACAACTCAACATTCAGAGTCACATACACATGTATATTATCGGCCTAAAGTTGATTTCTACATTTAAACTATCTAGCTTTAAAATTTGAGTTTTATCCTCATTTATATCCCCATTTTTGTATATAAGGGATCCAATATACATAAATTTATTACACCTACATATCACATTTTTAATTATAGTAAATGATAATTATTAATATTATTCTCATTAAAATGACATCATAAGCTCAATATTTGCTTCACCAATTAGAACTACATTATCTACAAAAAAAACATGCACCAAGGCACTTCGAATATGCTTTGCAAGTATTTTCATAACAAATACAAAAACATATGGACTCAAATGATGATCCATGATGTAAAATTAGGATAATTAGAAACTCTTGGATTACTCTACAACTAGTTATAATATTAATTCATGCTCATCATACATATTTTTAATAATGCCAATCTATCTCACATATTTCTGCCTTGACGCACAAAAAAAAGTTCTCATGACACTCAAATACAGTGGCATGTCTTCAAAACTCTCTCCGGTCGAATTTTCTAGCAATTTCATAGAGAACAAATACATTGGTATGTCCTCGTAAATTTCTGAAGTTACCTCCAAAAATCACTTAACCTATTGGACAGAAGTTACTTGAGATCAACCAGGGTTATTGGTGCATGAAGCCACCAACTGTGATATATGACTTTCGAGGAAAGCAACTCTCACTTTATTTTTTTCAACCTGAGGATGCTTTGACCGTCTCGTGGACTTAACTTCATGGAGGTTCGGGCTAGGACCTTCATTGGAATCACCTATTTGATCAACTCCCAAATTGTCGGGAATGCCACTAAACCCCTCCTCGCTGGAGGCACATGCATTATTGTCTGTTATCAAGACAACTTCAAACATACGATCCAACTTCTCCTCCAACTCAGGATCAATTCCCTGTATTTAATTTTTTTTCGCAGTAGACACCACCTACAAATTCATATAACATGTTATTGGATTTAAAAACAATTTAAAATTTGACAAAAACAGTGGACATTTCAAAAATGCTCACATCTAGTCTCTCTGTCAACCACTCTTCAAAAACATCAAATGTTCATTTTACTGGATTCCACACCAAGGCCGTTGAACCTCGCTTCAATTCCTTCAAGATTTTCAATCACTATTTAGCTAATCCCACTTTTTTTTAACTGAATTCTATCATACTTTTTGTATGTACTTTCCTTGAATTTTCTAATAATATTTTGTCAGTCTTCCTCGTTGAAATAGATTGTCAGTCTATTTTCCAGTTCGACCTTCTTGAGACAAAAATAACAAAATATTATATTTGTATCATTATCCCACATTGCAGATGAACCAACATCTTTGGTTTTAACCATTGTGATACTAGAATGAAAAAAATAATAAGCCTAAACCCTGAGAGCTATAAAGAATGCCACAAATCATCAACAATGTCTTTCCACACACAAACACATTTACAATCACCAACACCCACACACAAACACATCCAAAATCACAAACAACCACACACCTTCCACCTCACCCACAAACAAGCACATCCACACACCACATATCCACACATCACACATCACACATCACACATCACACATCCACACACCACATATCCACACATCACACATCACACATCCCCACACCATTTACCACACCCGCTCATGTCATACAAAACCCTAAGAGCTAACATGCAATATACACCACATATCCACACATCACACCACCAACACCCCCTCCACACACCACACACTTGCACACATCACACACCAGCACACCCACACACCAACAACACTAAACACCTCAACCAAAATTCTGGTAAGCACCTACACACACCTGCACATCCACAACCATCACACCTCCATATCTGTTTCGATGTTCAAATGGAAACACCGCCACCACCGAGCGTATCACAAACAGAGTATAAAGCATTTGCATGATGCAAACCGAGCATCATAAAGTATAAAGACATATAACCGAGGAAGCTTAAACATGGATGCAACATAAAGTATAAAACATTAAACCGAGCATCACGGATGCAACATAAATCATCAACAATATCAACCAAGCATATCACAACCGAGCATATCACAAACAAGCTTTATGTATGCAACATAAAAAATCAAAATCATCCATGATAAGCTTGTTTGTTGTGTATCACAACTGAGCATAGCAAAATCATAAACCAAATCCATTATGGATGCAACATGAAACATCAAAATCATCAACCGAGTATATCAAACCGAAAACCACCAAACTGAGCAAAGAGAGAAATCATGGGAGAGGAAACCAACAAACAAACCGAGAACCATTGCACATTAGCATTTATAGAAACATAAAACCACCTAATAGATAAGGCAAAGATTATCAGAACAAATGGGAGAGAAAGAGGGACTACCACACATATCACATAATGCGCACAACCACCAAACTAAGTCGAAGAAGAAAAGGTACATGAAAAGAGAGAATAGAAAACTCACCGCAACAACCACCAATCGAAGAAAGGAAACCACCGCACAGAGCACAGAGTGTCCATAACCACCAAATTGAGTGGAAGAAAAGAGAGGAGAAGGTGAAGTATGTACGGGTCACCGGAACAATCACTTGCAACCAGCAAGAGACAAACAGAAACAACGCCTAGCCACCAGAGCCATGAATCCAAGAGGATCGGAAGAAGAGAAACTAGAGCTATAGTCACATCGTGGGAACCACAGAGGAACAAGAGGACAGCCACGGAACAAACACAAAAGGGCAGCCGCGTAAAATAAAATTGAAGGAATGAACCACGTGGCCCACGTTCGGATTGGATTTATCAAAACACCCCCGCGACCGCAAAAACTAAACAGCCCAAACGGCGGTGCCAAAAAACACCACAGTAAAATTGCCGCCCCAAACGGCCTGTTAATTTGTCATAGTAGTAATTCCATATTTCCTTGACATTTTCATCTTTAATCAAGCTCCTATTACCGTCACTTTTAATACACCAAGCCATTATAAGCCTCTCTCAAAATTTGCGGTTTTCACAAAAACAGTTCTATTATTTTTAGTCTAATAGAAAAAAGAAAAACATTGAATTTTTTTTCATTTTATTTCTATATATTCCAAATATGCACCATAAATCAGAACAACTCAAAATATGATCCATACTTTTGATGCAGCCACATATCCCAAAAGAGTAGCGAGGACAGGTGTGCTGCATGGTGAGGCAGCTAGGGCAAAAGTTAGGCCAGCCAAGTATGCTTGTACACCTGAAAGTTGGATTACTGGATAAAGTAATAGCACTGTAGAGAAAAGATACCCAAAAAAAAAAAATCCGAAAAGCAGAATACCAGAAGGGAAATTAGATGCAGCAGCACGGGGATCAAAGTTGTTGAAAAATGATGGCAGCTTTAATTCAATAATCTGCAGCAATGAAAGTAACATCATGAAATTAGGAAAGAAATGATAAATAATAGAAAATTTATGGAAAATGATGGCGAAACTGTGAAGCCTCAAAAAACATGTTAAATATATGGAAAATTTACATACATACCACCCAATTCTTAAGCATTTATATGTTTAACACCTAAAGTTTGATATTTACATTTTTAACACCTTGTTATTAAAAATCTTTACATGAAAAGGTGTATTTTATTTTCAAAAAGTTAGGGATAATGATATTTTTGATGTGATGTAAAAGATTTGAAGGTTATGTAACCATGAAAGTTTAGGTGTTAAATATGTAAATATATAAGATTTGTGTGGTACCTATGTAAATGCCCCATATTTTATGTGTCAGACTCTATGCATTGAAGGAAGGCCTTCCCAAATCAATCTGAAGAAACAGAAAGAGGCGGCAAAAAAGAACTAATATATCAAGTAAGAAAAATAGGTAAAGGAACAAAATGGGAAAGGAAGGGATAAGGAAAAAGAGGTAACAGAGACGTTGAAGTCGTCAGAGTAGGAAAGAGATTGTTAAAATAGGGCACTTTCTGGGGCTAGAAAGGGAGTAGAAGAAGAGTTGATATGGCAAAAGAAATCCTGAAAGTAAGTCATAAATAATACAAATAACAATTTAAATAATTGATACAGGTCATTTATTTTTCCAAAATGAGAAATGCATAGGCTATTCAACATGATAAATCAAAATTACAAACTCACCTCCAAAAGATTCAAACCCATAAGAATTGCCAAGCTTGACGCAGCCAATGGGAGTCCTTTTCCTATTTGTCCATAAGCCTTTCCTGCAAAAGAAGCTCCAACGCCTAGAAGGGCTAATGTTGTTGCGAGCCCCAATGAAAAAGCAATTGAATTTGCAATACCCTAGTTATAAAACAAAAACAAAAAAAATAAAATAAAGAAAGGGAAGAGACTAAAATCAAACAAACGAAAATAACACTTAACTAGGGAAACATTTTCTATTCGTAATTTCTTACAATAGGGAATGAGGAATTTGATCATTATATCATGATTCAAGTGAAACACACGATCGATGTATCATGGATGGTGATACATTATTTACCACGGTGGCTTTGTTCCAGAATTAATGTAATGACTCTACATCATTCCTTTATTTAAATAATATAGATATGATAAAAGATTTTTTTTTTCGAGCATGGACCATTCGGTATGGGAGAAAAATGTCCAATCACGGGCCACCATCTCATCCGTATAAACAAAATTTCTTGGCAATAACTGTACATCCTTTAATTAAATAATATATATATGATAAAATAAATTTATTTTCAAGCATGAGACATTTTAGTGCATGAGAAAAATGTCCAACCACGGGCCACCATCCCATCCATATAAAAGAAATTTATTGGCGAGTAATATATATTAGTAAAAGTTATATTGGCAAGAGTTATATGAGAACATATGTCCTCAATATCTATTTCCTTTTCTATTCATTTTCTATGTCCTGATATTTGCTCCTATATTAAATCAATAATATCGAAGAGATTCTCCTCTTCTACATATAAAATAAAATTCATAAAGATTAATACATGAATATCAAATCTAGAAAACATTGCTCTCTTTCAGCTTGTTCTATCTGAGTAGTGAAGGATCGTTTTGATACGGAGCCGCTTGTCCCCAGACCAGCTGAACCGGTCCAGGTAGGACAGGCCTAGACCTGACAGCCCAAGCTAAAACACCAGGAGATCGGTTTAGGCGGAACGGGATCATCACAGGTGATGGGGCGCCCAAACGGAAGTCTTGAGGCCACTGCTTACCTATAGAAGAAAAGGAATGAAGGAGGATATGGGGGGAAAAAGTTTGGAAAGGCTCTAGGGGAATATTTAGAGGGAAAAGGGGGATAGGGTTTGTTCTTATGTGCTATTTTGTGTTGGCTTCAATTTCTTTCTTTTTCATGAGGCATTTCTAGCAACGTCTAGAATTGTGGGATAGACGATCTACCTCTCGAACAATAGATCATCTTGTATCTTACTTGCTTTCTTTTCTTTTTCGTAAGGGCAGCCCCCTTTTGAGTTTCTTCACTCACGTATTTCAATTTGGCTGTTGTTGGCCACTGATTTTGGTTCCAGAACATATCAAATTGTTATCAGAGTCTAGATCTTGGAGGGATAACATCAAAGAAAGTGGATGTGTTGGAAGGAGAGGTAAGATAAATCAGATCGGGAATGGAAGAACGGTTCACCATCATAAAGGACAAGAAGGATGACTTTGAGACCATAGGAGAAATGCGATAGATGATGAAAAAGCTCATGGAGATGTAGTCCAAGGCCATGTCGATCGTTCCAGCTGCAAACCCTAACCAAGGGTTGATTAGGAAATACTTAGCTAGGTTAAAAGGGAATGAGATCGAACGAAAGAACAATGAGGAATGGTGTAGAGAGCATGGAAGAACACGAAGGAGAAAGAAGTTGATCAAGAGTTAGGTATGCCTATGGTTGGAGGGAATTTCTCCCTAGACACATGTGGTGAAATAATGAAGGAAGAGAAAGTTGGGGTGGAGATGCAAGGGTCAGAAAACTAAAGATGTCTATCTTCGAAGAGGAAGATGTACATGGGTGGTGTATCGGGTGGAGTGATATTTTGCAATCAATTGGTTGACTGAGGAAGAAAAGCTCATGGCGGCGGGATTATGTTTGAAGAGAAAAGTTTTAGCGGATGGATTCAAGGTATCTGATACACTCACGGAAAGAGTTTAAGAATTGCTTGTTGGAGCGTTTCTGAACCATGATTCTGACGGAGTGTTGGTAGGTGGCTCTGTGGTAGAGCCCACCATGATTCTGGTTGAGCCAAAGGAGATGTTCGGATGCTGAGACATAGGAATATTCTGGTTGCAAGGCGGAGAACCAGCAACGGGAGATCCTGCAGAGGTAGATACAACCTCAAGAAGAAGCTTCGATGATCCAGGATAAAGAACCGACTGCAATAAGAACAGTCCAGAAGGAAGCCCTAGCGGACTAGAGCTAGGATCTCGGTGTACATCCATTTGGTTGGAGGAGAAACATGCGCCTGGAAGGCAGAACATGCCGCTAGATCGAACCGCTGACAGAAGAACAGGTCGCCAAAATGAATGTTGTGTCTGGAAGGCAGACCTGCTGCTGAATCAAACGACTGGAGAGAGAAACGACGCTAGAACAAATGCTGGAACGAATTGATGCTCTGATATCATGTTAACTTGAGAATAGACCCAATATATTTCTTATTGATGCAAAGAAGGGTATAAATACCCATTACAAGATCTACTAAAAAGGAAATCCATAAAAACATAATAAAAGAGAAAAATAAAGTAAATAAAATAAATTAATACAAAAATCTATATGTTAATATTCCAATATTCTAATAGGTGGCTGGAATAACATCAAAGGGGAGGGGAAAGCGACTGGAACGCAGATTACTGTAGAAAGCAACATAAAAAGGTTGTTTTGTGCGGCTGCAAAAAGAAAGTGATGGTCAGGGGCAATGTGGGTGGATGAGAAAGAAAATAGGGGAAGATAATCACAATTTCAGAAGAGAGATACAACTAAAACAGCACTTAATCCCTCAGATACAACCCTCGAAGAGAGAAAATAAATGTTGGTGATTGTTTTAAAGAAATGCAAGCCATAAATTAACTTTCAAACCATGATACAACACATATATAGGAAATGACTAAAAAAAATGAATGATAATAGGAAAGAAAGAAAAAAAAGAAGGAAACTGAGACTTTTCGCCTGTTTCCCATCTCCTGAGATCACGCGGGAGTCGCGCTCACTTTCTGCGTTCAAAATAGGAGCACTCTAGCATCATTCTCCTAAGGTTTCGACCTCATTCGTCAAAGCCTCTATCTCATTATAGTATGCCATCAGGCTGACACCATTGAAGGCGACGTAGTTGCTGTGACTTCCCAAGGTTGAAGGCTCTTTGACTGCGGCTTGAGGAGCACCTGGACCCCACTAGTGACTGCATTGTCTCCAAAAACACTTATGGAGCTCTCCCCATTTGCAAACAACGATCTATATTGGTCCAGTCTTCCAGGAGCTCAATCCTAAATTGAATTGGATCTACATGTCACATATCTACTACTGGATCCTCCCAAAGTAATCCAAGATTGGCTCAACATGATATGAAGTGAGGGTAGCCTAAATCTCCTCGAACGACAACAATTATGACAGTAAGCTATCGAACAAGAAGTCCTAAAACTCTCTTTTTACTGACATCCCTGCATCTGAAACAGACTCTTTTGTCTTGTTATCTTCTATCATCACCAAAATAGATCCTCTTCATAATTCTCTGCTAACACGAGCACTTTTAACCTTAGATTCCACATAAGGCATGAGAAGGTGTGTTTTCCATCATTCATAAATGAGTAGGTGTTCCTCAACCCATCATATTGAGTCTTATGATCATATTGCCAAGGTTTTCCCAGAAAAAGGTGACAGACATCCATGGACATCACATCACACCAAACCTAATATTGTAGCTAGCTCCCAATCAAAAACTCCATGTGACATCTCCTGTCAATGTTGATCATGTTCTCCTTCAATTACGTCGAGGAATAGGGTTGAGAATGCCTCCGAGTCATTAGGCTCATTTTGTCAACCATCTGTGTGAATGCTACATTTTTGTTGCTCCCTCCATTGATTATGAAACTGCATAATGAATGGGTCCATGTGACATCTCCTGTCAATGATGACCATGTTCTCCTTCAATTACGTCAAGGAATATGGTTGAGAATGCCTCCGAGTCATTAGGCTTATTCTGTCAACCATCTGTGTGAATGTCACATTTTTGTTGCTCCCTCCATTGATTATGAGATTGCATACTTTTCTCTTCACAATGCAACAGATATAGAATATATTGTGGCGAAGCCAATACTGATCCCTTGTAGCCTCAATCTATAGAACCCATCAAACCACGAGCATCTCACCCTCATCTGGTGGAAGATGGTACTCCTCACCTTGTTTTTCAGCAGCCACTTGGTCGCTCGCGTCCTCCATTGCTCCTACTCGGTGAAGAACACAACTCAACTTATTGGACAACTGGAAGTGATGTGTCCAAAACAACGACATCTGAAATATTTCCTAGCTGGGACTGTAGTGGGCACGCTACTCTTCTCAGGCTTCTTTTCAATCAAAGCAACTCTATCCTATTCCTAACTAGTCTGGTCCACTCCCTGAGACATGCTCCTTCTAAGATATCCCACTATGAGTGGTTGCATGACTGACAATAGTTGTCTTCCCTGCTTCTATTGCCACTCCACTTTCAGTGCTAAGGTCAATACGTCCCTCAGTGTCTAATAAGTTTGCACTTGGACCACATTACTGATGGCGGGTATCAAGCCTCCCAAGTACCCGACTATGATGCACCTCTGGCTCCTTCAACTCACACATCAATTTAAGCTACATAAATTATGTAGTGTACTCCACTGATTGCTCCTTCTGCTGCAAGTAGTGGAGCTTTAAGAAAATATCATGACAATAATGCACGAGTAAGCACTGTCGCTATATCGTCTTCTTCATTCCCAAGAAGTAATTTTGTCTTGTCCTCTCTACCTCTCCCTATTTGGGTTCTCATACCCTTCTTCAGTTTAAAGACGGCGATTCACTCTTCTCTCATTGGGTATCTTCTTGTATTCAAAGATCCGCTCAACAGTCTGCATCCACTCGAGGAAATCATCTGAATCAATTCTCCCCTCGAGGGCGCACTTTCACTCCTAATTCTTGGTATCCTCCAACAGACACTTCATATCTATATCTTTCAACTGACATCTCATCTTTGTATCTTCCAACATACATTTCATCTCTTGGCCTCCTCTGATACTTGTATCCTAAAGTACCCTGGTTGATCCTCCTCTTCATTGAAATTATCCCTAAGAAAGGGATTCAGATAGTCCTCTTGCTCACCTCCACTGATTTCACTATTACTATCGGTGGTGATCTCGTTTTGGGTCCTTTCCTCAACGTCATCGAGCTGTTGTAGCAATGCCATCGAGCTGTTGCAGCACTTAGCGGAGATGTCGTTGTATGTCATCAATAGTCAATTCCTGATCAGGTTCTGACAATTGCCTCCTCGATGGTGGCGTGCGGATTTGAGTGGATAGGTGGATAGGAGGTGTGTATGGTGGAAAGAAAAAATTTGAGTGGAGGTAGATTTGGGGGATGGTGGATGCTATAAAACTTAAAATGAGACTAGGCTTAGGCTAGCTTTGATACCAAATGATATCCAAGTTAACCCAAACAGCAAAGGAAATATTAATTTTATTACTGAAAGCAAATAGGTAATTATAACCAAACATATTTGAAAGGGAAGTGCAACGACAAACACAACTACACTGTATCTAAAGGTGGTGGGATGATGGACGAGATGGTTAGCTAGCAAAAAACAGCAATGCAACAGTTTTCTGGGTTCCGGACAGCAAGTACGCAGCAAATGTTGGCGTCTCACGGTTGTCCGGGATGATGGTAGCAAAGGGGTAGGGTAGGAACAGTGGCTAGATGGCAGAAAAGTGGTTTGAAATGGCCAGAACAGCAGTCAAGGCTGCAGAGGGGCATTTCTGGTGGCCGGAATGGCATCGAGGCAACAAGGGAAATGAATATGGGCAGCTGGAACAGTAGCCAAGGGGCGGACAAGGAGACTGAAATGCAGGAACTGCGAAAAACAGCACAAAGATGCTGTTACGGGCAAATGTAGCAGGCAAGGGGTGGCCAAGAGCGATGTGGGAGGATGCAGAAGGGGATAGGAGAAGATAATCACCACCTAACGAGAGAGATATAGTTGAAGCACGGTCCAATCCCTCATATAAAGCTCTCGAAGAGAGAAAATTCCTAAACAAAATCATGGCAAAAACTGACTTCCAGACCCTAACATAACACATATATATAAAAAAACTAAAGATGAATGAATGATAATAGGAAAGAAAACCAAACTTTCGGCTTGTCTCCCGTGATCACGCGGGAGTAGCGACTCGCATCTCGCATCCGAAACGGGAGCACTCCCGTGTCAATTTTACTTTAAGTATAAGTGGTCCTTTTCTATCACATAATAGGCCCAATACATTACTCCACTACAACCATCCCACTTGAATTCTACTAATAACATTCCCATCTATATCGCCATCACTTTGAACAATAGACCCAAGATACCCAAAATGTTTACTCTGTTTAATGACTTGATCACCCATTGTTACGACTCTATCACTAGATCTACTGCTACTAAAATTACATTCCATGTATTTAGGTTTAGATCTACCAACGGAAAACTTTAGACTCTAATGTTAACTCCATAAATCAAGTTTTTTTTAACTATCTCTAGTTTTATCCGCAAGAAAGATATCATCAACAAAAAGCATAAAATGAGTTCTTAGTGCAATGCTTGTTTATAATAAAACATATAAAAATGAGAAAAATATAAGGATTGTGGTTAGTGCAATGGTTTTGAAGTTTGATCAGAACATGGTTTTAAAAATAAGTAGGTAGAGATTAAGAATTACTACACATGAAGGAAGGATATTTATTTAAATGGACATATATGCTCTAATAGGATGGAAATTAAGAGGATTCATGGTGGTTAATGAATAGAAGATCAAAAATTATAAAGGGAGAAGCTATGATTAATTTCTTATATAATCTTACAATAGCAAACACATATTTTAAAAAATGAGGATAATATAATTATTTACAAGAGCCAGCACTATAAATAGGCTTTTTTTCACTTAGAAGAATAAAAAAAATCTCTTTGCAAAGATTGAAAGGTGATTCTAGGAAAGAGAATGACCACACAAAATACAATGGTGACTGTGAATGTATATGATAGTATTATCAAGAAAAACAAAAATAATTATTAAACCTTAAAGATGGGTTGCTACGAAGAAAATGTGAAATTTTATGGATGAGTCAAACCTAATGTGGAAAAGATGGCTAGTTCAACTTAAGATGATTGTGATGGAAGTTTTGGGAATCCTAAAAATAGATCATAAATTTAATAAGGAACTTGATGTATGAGTGAAGTGTTGCATAATGCAAGGAAAAGAAGCGTGCTTTTAAAATGCTTCTAAAATGCCTTTAAAATGCTTTTAAAATGTAGGAAAAAAAACAAATACTACTAAAACTTAAAATGATTAAAAGAAGGTCAATAGCCTTGCAGAGACTGTAGTGAAAAATGAACAAATTAAAAGCTACAAGATTTGATGATTTGTACAATAGGAGATATATAGAATAGTTAAGGCAACAAATAGGAGGTGAAATGTTTAGGTAATTCGGGCACCCACCTCAGTACATAGGATAGACAATATGAGTTCAGGGGCATGTCATTACTAAGGTGTCGCTAGGCGAGCTTCTTTTTTCAAGTCAAAAAATAGTAACGTGAGTGCCTTATCTTAAAATTCAAAAGAAGAGGGATGTTAATTTAAAAGCTGAAGATGTTTTAGTTTTTTATTATGATAACTAGACAAAAGATGATGTGAAAATAACATCACGAGTTGGAGAAACAATAATATGCCGTTGGAAAAAAAAGTTAATCAAATGTAATTAAAAGAATTCAAACTTTAAAGGAAATATCATTCATGCCTAGAAGGATAAGCAAAAAGGTAGAAGAAGCCATTTTTTATTGTTGACCAACTTAGCATTTCAACTTTAATTGGAATAATTTTGAAGTATATCTCACTCAACTATAATAAACTTCACAGGATCACTAGACCTTATTTTACCANAAATTATAAGAGTCATATTGATCTGACTAATATTATCATAGAACAAATGAGTAAGAATAAAATATTTATTGAATTAAATAGTATTGATAGTTATCCATATAAATGATTTAGAAGAAGCAAAAATGATATGCCAACTCAAATTTAAAAGAGTAGTCACAAAAAATATGCATATATTATTCCTCAATCTCAGCCTCGACATCGACCACGACCCTTTTGATATTTATCCTACGATTAAAACTCAAACTACGATATACATTTACGAAGTATAATTATTTAAAATATCCTTTTTTTATTAAAATTAATTTTTATCTATCTGATCTTCCATATGATCAATCTTTAAAACCTAAACGTTCATTTTAATTCTTCCATTTTACTTTGACTATATTTATGATTACAAATATTAACCAAAGTTATAAATTATTTATATCTGATTTAATTTAATTTAAAAGAGATTATTATTATTTCATTTTCATATTGCAACCCTTATTTATATAAAAAAAAACTTTATTTTGATTTCAAATCAGCTAACTTGCTTTGCTTCAACTATATTTATCATACTTAACTTTACTAAAAATATGTGTACACCTTCCAAATAAACCTTCAATTTTATTTACTATGTTATGATGGGTTCTGAAAATATGTTGCTTGAACCCCTCTGAAAAATAGACGACGAGATAGCTTACTTGAGATTATGGGTCAAATTTTCAGAAGATTGATAAAATTGTAGATAAGACACTACTCAAAGATTTCACCCTCATTTTGTAAGAACTTTTTAGATCTAAGGTTCGAGGTTTTCTGTAAGCGCAATCCCCTATGATTAACTACCTCTCCCGATAACAGGAGAACAATCTTGATTAAGGCTAGTCAATAAGGCATTGATTACTCAGCATATGGTAGCAACAAGATAGGATTTTGCGTTTTGGAATTTGATTGAATTTTTATATCATAAAAATTTATCACTTTGAGCTTACAAGCATATTATTGAGAGAAATGATGACGAACCCGATCAAGATCTACTGATTTTGCCATCGCAGGTTGTCGTGGACCCTGATCTACTTAATCAGAGGAAGTATTAGACCTAATCTGATCGAATAATCCATGTCAGCAACAATGAGTTGCTTTGTCTAAGGGGACCTTATAGACTTGGGGGATGCTTGTCTAAAAGGACCAATTTGAGTTAACCTTAGTTAATAAAGAGTTTTGTGCCATATCAAATTTACCTATGATTCAAATCTCAAAGAGCCGAGTCATTGGGAAATGAATGAGCTACAATTGAAACTGTAACTCCATGGCGCCATTTGGCGGCAACCACCTTATCAGAGGGCTTGGGTCTTAACCGTTTTTTTTTTGTGAAACGTGGACAGAGAATACGGGTTACGTCCTTACTGACGTAGATTGATTTGAGAGTAAATTTAATAGTATATATGATATGACACTAATTCTATATGAACATATGCCAATCATAAATTTATCGTCGTCGACAGACTAGTGTCAAGAGTTGACGGCTTTTTGCTTTTAACTTTTAGTAATTTTTAATTTACTATTTTATATTT
Organism: Phalaenopsis hybrid cultivar; assembly: GCA_002079205.1. NCBI lineage: Eukaryota > Viridiplantae > Streptophyta > Magnoliopsida > Asparagales > Orchidaceae > Phalaenopsis > Phalaenopsis hybrid cultivar. Next base: position 148,258 of record JXCR01112927.1, on the reverse strand, counting down.
TTCATGATTTTATTAGGATTTTATCATCATTTTTTTCTTAGATATAAACCATATCAACTGTGTCTTGTTCGCAGAGGATCTGGTTTAAGAATTGACACATGACTGAATCAAACATGATCAGCTATGTCCAGTTTACAGAGGATTGGTCTGGAGCATATATCATTTGAGTTTAAAAAGAAATTTTGAAATTTAATTTTAAGAACAGGCTTCTCCGGTTAAAATCAACAATTAAATCAGTCATCATCGGAAATTTGAATAACTTTGAACCTTGTCAACTCTATCTCACTTACAAAGGATCGGGTTCATGAATTATGAATTTAATTTCAAATATACTTTAAATTTTGAAGCTTAATTTTGAAAGAACCCCTCTAGTTGACATCTTATATCAACTTGTCCATCATAAGGGGATTGATTAAGTTTGAAGCTTGTCGTCTCTATCTTGCATACAGAGAATTGGATTCATGGATTGAAATGATTGAATTTCAAATTGACTTTGAAGCTTAATTTTAAAAGACAATCCCTCTTGTTGAAATCTTCTATCTCAACCATCATCAGAGATTTGAATAACTTTAAATCATCGTTCTGATGGGCTCGTTGAGCGCTACAAAACTAGCTTAGTAGCCAAATGTTACACTTAAGAATATGGGATAGATTATGAAGAAAATTTTGCTCTTGTTGGTCAATTAACATCAGTTTGTAATTTATTAGCTATTGCTGCAGTTTATAAATGGAAGCTTCTCAAGATGGATGTCAAAAATGCTTTCCTCCATGGTGATTTGTCATAAGAGGTGTATATGCATCCTCCCTCAGGTTATCATTCTGCTCATAAAGTCTGCAAGCACCGACAAGCTTTGTATGGATTAAAACAAGCTCCTCGAGCCTAGTTTGTCAAATTTAGTTCTACTCTTACTCAATTTGGCTTTATCTCTAGCCCACATGATTCAACATTGTTCCTTCTGCTACTTTATGTTGATGATATGATAATAACAGGTAATGCTAAATTTGGTATCTCAAAATTACAACATTTTTTCAGCCAATGTTTTAAAATGAAAAACCTTGACAATCTTAGTTATTTTTTGGGTCTTGAAGTTTCTCGTAATTCTGAAGGTTATTATCTTTCTCAAGCTAAGTATGCACCTGATCTACTTCCTCGAGAGGACATTGTTGATAGTAAAACTATATCAACCCCCTTGGAACTCAAATGCAAACTTACTCCTCTTAATAGCACTCCTCTTGATGATTCTACTTTATATGGACAACTTGTTAGTAATCTTGTTTATCTCATAGTTACTCAACCTGATATCTCATATGCAGTTCACTTGGTCAGTCAGTTCATGTCTGCCCCTCGCTCATCACATTTTTTTTCAGTTCTTCGGATACTTCGATGTATTAAAGACACTCTTTTTCATGGTTTACATTTTTCTGCTCACTCTTCTTTGGTGTTATATAGCTACTCTAATGTTGATTGGGCTGGTGATCTCACAAATTGTTGATCTACCACTTGTAATTGCTTGTTAGTAGATTTTCTTATCTCTTGATGTAGCAACAAAGTAAACATTCGTTGCTCGTTCCAGCACAAAATCTGAGTATCTTGCTAAGCTAACACCACATCTGAATTACTTTGGTTACGCCAATTGTTATCTGATATGGGTGTCAAACAATCTTCTGCTACTATGTTTCATTGTGATAATAGAAGTGCTATACAGATCTGTCATAATGACATTTTTCATTAGTGTACCAAACACATTGAAATTTATTGTCACTTTGTTTGTCATCATTACTCAGGGCACCATACTTTTAATTTTCACCAAAACCCATCATCCCACGCGTTTTCAAGATCTATTGAGTAAACTCAATATGACATCCACTATACCATCATGAGTTTCAAGGGGCAGGCCGATGTTAACGAGATTATAGGAATCAATTGCATTAATAGACTTGATTCTATAGGCAAAATTTTAGATTGTGAATAGGCAGATTTTTAGCTCTTATTTTTATAATGTGGTAGCTTTTATTTCCTATTCTAGTCTTAGACCTTTTGTATAAATATCATTATTATTATACATTTAGAGATTGAGAAATACAAATTCCTTTTCCATTATTAGTACATATGATGGTGAACTCCTGAGCATAACATCAATAAGGGAATTCGGTCTGACATGAACAAACTGGGCCAGGCGGAAAAATACCTTACATAATGTGGGTTGGGTCATCACACAGCATCTATAAATTTCAAATGTTAAAAGGTCAATAATAAGCATAGAAATCAGACATATCAAAGCAATTATTTGTTTGTGATTAACAAAATCGTTAAAAAAATTCCACAAAAGTCCTAGCAATGATTTTTAGATAAAAGTTAAACATGAACCGATCCAGCAGCTTAACTTACGCCGAGCTCATACAAACATAACAGCGAAAATGCTTCAAAGGATGCACATAAATAGTACCATAATGCGCTCAACTGCCAAAGCCTTTGCAGCATCCGCCGCCAACATACTACCTGCCAGAAAGAGTCTACGTAAGCATTTCATCAAACACAATGAAAGCAGAACAGAAAACTTAAGCAAGATTCATGCCTGCAAAGTTTGCTGCCCATATTGCAGACGATGATGAAGCAAACTTAACACTGAGGCTACGGGGCTTATCTCCTCCTGAAACCAATATTACCGGATAAGATTGGCCACCGAATAAGAATACGAATGGCCGAGATCAGTCGCCAGAAAACCTAGTGCAATACAGAAAGTTAGAGAAAGACCTTACCTGCAACTTTGATGAGTTCTTTTCCATGAAAGGAGATCCTCGGTGCAGAAGAGGCTAGCGGTGAGCTCCAGCTCATTGCGGGCAGGTTTATGAGTGCCAGACGATGGAGCCAAGAGTTACAGCACGATATGTTCGCTTCTTGTTCGTTTATATTTTGAGCTAAAAAAATGTGTTCCTGTCGTTTAACGAGTCTAACACGAGCTGTCCAAGAACAAATAATATTTTTAACAATTCTAATCATACAGTCATAAAACAATAACAATTTGAATAAGATTTAAGATATTATTATTTATATTAAAAGATCATTTGAATCTAATTTAATAATTTTTATTCTATTTTCTTAATCAATATTTAAATTGGTTATAAATCTTTATAGCCTTGTAGTCATGTATATTTTTTTANAAAAATAACCGCCAAACTGCAACCACCAGTTCCAGAAGCTTGATAATGGATAAAAGAGCAGACAGGCAGCAGGTTAAATCCAAATAAAATGAGCAAGTACTATTTGAGGAGAATCTCTAAACCTAGCGAAGCTCAGAGAAGATAATTGATCCTGGACTGCTGCATTAGCCTGTTGTCCGGCAGAATATAAGAAACTTCCGAACCAATCACCAATGTTCAAGTCGCCCAAAAATTGAATGGGACTGACCTGCTGTTATTAACACAAAGTATACTTCATAATAGAATGTCTACAGAGATTTGTAAAGCAATGCTTACAAATTTACCAGGTACATATATATGCATAAAAATGTGTAGTGGATGCTAGTGCATGTAGATGTGTAGCATCATTGTGTTGGATTGTATAAAAATATCTACTTTTGGATTATAAATAAAAAAATAGAAATACTGTTGTAAATATTTTTAGATCAATCAAAAATAAAATACAAATTGCATTACTAATCAAAGTTGTCGTTTCTCAAATCTTTATAATGATCGTTGAACAATCAAATCTCTTTAAAAAAGGGTATCATCATCATGACTCAATCCAAGAAGTTCGAACAATGGGTGGAAACCACCTTTTTTGACCAAGTTAAATATATTTGTTGTGGGACTTGACTATTGACTTCACAAGAACTAAACCGACATCATAGCAAAGATTTGACTTTTCACCGAAGAGAATAAAATAGACATAAAATCTAACAAATGAATGTAGGATCTACACATGCTTCTTCTTTTTCATAGACATTGACAAGTTAGAAGAAATGCAAAAATTCATTCAGAAGAAGAAATTTTAGCGCATACCTAATTCAAGAAAAGAAAATGCAAATATTCTCATAAATGTTTTTTTTTTATTTTCACATGAGGAAAAACCAAAATGCAAAAAAAGAAGCAACTTTAAACTACAAATACTCATTCCAAATGATGACTTGCACTATCACGACCCAGTCCAATGATTAGAATTACTAAGACAAATACAAATGGTCGGACAATAAATTAATCTAATTGTAGTTTCAACAACTAACAAAGAATTATCCAAATAAATTGAAATAGCCATTTACGAAATAAAATTTAAATCAACTTAAAAATAAAAGGTCATGGATAAAATTATATCATTGACTTCGTTACATCTTCTATAAATATTCTCTTATACTATTAATTTTCTATNTCGGCTCGTTAACTTATCGAACGAAATTAACAAGCCGAACACGAGCTTCTTAACGAGTCGAACACGAGCTGTCCGCGAACAACGAGTCGTTTTGACAGTCTTATACAACACAAGAGGCTCCTTAGCATATGTTACTTGTGTTAAAATTTCAGAATTATGTAGAATATTTGATTATTTCATTGATATGAATGAGGGTATAAATAACCCTTATAAGAACTCTATAATAGAAAAAATAATAAAAAAGAAATGATATGAAAGAAAGTATATATCATACAATATCTCGAATAATTAATTCATATTAATTATTAGGAGATATATGAAAAAACCTAAAATAGGAAACCAAATAATTATTAATCTAAGGAAATAAATATAAATTAGGAAAGGAAATATCTCTTCATATTAAGGAAATAATTTATTCCTCATAACTTCTTATACGAATAAATTATTTCCCACTATAATTCTTAACACTCCTCCTCAAGTTTGGAATGTATGTTAATAATTCCAAGCTTGCTAAGTATTGAATAAAAATTGGTCGTTTGGAATGTCGAATTTGCTAGATTCGTGTTCGATTGAATTTCGAGTTTGTTTGTCATATGCTACAGTGCAGAAGAGAGTTTCAGACTTGACTAAATTTGTTGGATTTAGGCTTGACTGAATTTTGAGTTTTATATGTCATATGTTTTGGCTTAGAAAACAGATTCAGACTTGGTTGAATTTGCTGGATTCAGACTTGGTTGAATTTTGAGTTTTGCAGGGAATGAGACAACCTACAGGAAAACTGACTTTTAGTTGACTGCGATTGTCTCGTTGGCTGCAGAAAAAAAACATGTAAATCACACCCAGTAAATTCTGTTTACAAAGAAAGCAACAGAAGAAAGGGCGGCTGAAAACAGAACTCCCCCTGACGCTTGGGCCGGGGAAGAAAAAATACTACAGGAGAAATGACTGGTTGGAAAGACAGCTCCCCCTTACGCTTTGGCAGGGAAGAAAAAATTACTGCAGGAGAAATAGCAGGATGGAAATGTAGCTCCCATTGACTCTTTGGCTGAGAATAAGAAAAACTGCATGAGAAATTGTCGGCTGGAAACATAGCTCTCCCTGACGCTTTGGCAGGGAAGAAAAAAATACTGCAGGAGAAATGGACGGCTTGTCCGATTCATGGCAGCGATATCTCCGGGTGGNTGCAGGAGAAATGGACGGCTTGTCCGTTTCATGGCAGCGATATCTCCGGGTGGCGGCTTCGCTAGTGCCGCCCTCCCGAGTTTACTGAATTTGCTTGAAATGATCTTGATGATGCCTTGGTGCGAGGATACGAATCATCGAAGCTGAGATTGGGCTCCGAGCGAATCTCCCCCGTGGAGTCGTCGAGTTGACGTCGAATTGGAAAATGGAGTTAGTGTCGCCGGAATTCCCCTTTCATCCTCAATCGCCTCTCTTGATCAAGAAAAAATCTTTATTCCTCTCCCTTCCTGCACAGAGGATGGCAGGAAGGGAATCCGACAATTCTCACAGGAGGGTCGACGGCTAGAATACAAAACTATTCTCTGATACCATGTTGAAACTCAGAAAAATGCAGAATACTTGATTATTTCATTGATATAAACGAGGGTATAAATAACCCTTACAAGAACTCTATAATACAAAAAATAATAAAAAATAAATGATATGAAAGGAAGGATATATCATATAATATCTCTAATAATTAATTCATATTAATTATTAAGATATATATGAAATAACATAAAATAGGAAACCAAATAATTCTTAATCTAAGGAAATAAATATAAATTAGGAAAGGAAATATCTCCTTATATTAAGAAAATAATTTATTCCTCATAACTTCTTATAAGAATAAATTATTTCCCACTATAATTCTTAACTTGTTAATACGTGAAAGATTTGCATACATACCACTCAATTCTTATGTATTTACATATAGAACACCTAAGCTTTGTTTTTTAGATATATATGCCACTTCACTTATATTTATTTCTTTTTTTAAAGTTAAAACAGGAATGCTTTTTAGTGATATGAATGATTTGAGTGGTACAAATGTAAGAGGTGAAGTTTAGATGTTATACATGTAATTAGGTAGGAGTTGGATGGCGTGCATGTAAATGTCCCAAATTAAAAAAGAGCTAGATGGGACAACTTGTTCGGGACAGCTTCTTCGGCCAGTAAATAAATATGTTGATCTTAAAAAGAAATCGCTTTTTAATACACAAAAATGTATTGTTTTAATACTTCCAAATTATGCAAATAATTTTGTAAATAATAATTTTTCAAGTGATGTGTATCTTATTATCTCTAAAAATAAAGAATAAAATTAAGGAAATATAGAACATAGTTCTCATATACTTATATAACTCACAAATAAACTTTCATATCTAAACACAACATTCAGGCCCTTAACGAAAAAAAATTACGCACATAAGACGTACGCAGAGTTCGTGCGTCAGTAACCTGCAAACAAGTTACAGGGAGGATTTCAGGAGGTTATAACCGTGTAATACCCCCTGTAACCTCCATGTAACCTACTTGTATATCAAAATAGAAGCGCAGAACTTACTAGAATGTACAGTTAGGTTACAGGGGGTATAACGCGGTTATAACCTCCCAAAATACTCCCTATAACTTGTTTGCAGGTTACAGACGTACGCAGCTCTGCGTACGTCTTATGCACGCAAATTTTTTCCCTTAATAACACATTAAAAATAATATTATTAATATTGATTTATTTGTTTGATGCATAATTTTAAAATACTAAAATATTATATATATATAT
>JXCR01112927.1:114231-133971 GCA_002079205.1 Phalaenopsis hybrid cultivar | reverse complement strand
GAGCCGATTTCGAACACGAGCCGATTTCGAACACGAGCTATTTCGAACGAGCCGAACACGAGCCAAGCCTGAGCTCGCTCAAGCTCGGCTTGTTTGCAGCCCTATATACATTTATTGAGAGGTTTGATGGAGAAGTTCAGACAAAATAAGAAGAATTTGCATTTGATTTTTATTGATTTAGAAAAAGCTTACGATAAGGTTCCAAGAGATATTCTTTAGACAGTTCTTGAGAGAAAAAGTGTTGATATGCCTTATATTCAAACCATTAAAGATATGTATACTAGAGCTGTTACTTGTGTTCGAACTGAAGGAGGTTTGACCAAATATTTTCTTATTTCTGTTGGATTACATTAGTGATCAGCCTTAAGCCCATATCTTTTTGCTTTAGTTGTGGATGGTCTTATTGGGCATTTACAGGAGAATGTAACTTGATATATGTTTTTTGCTGATGATATACTTCTAGTGGATAAGACGAGAGAAAAAATCCAGGAAAAACTTAAATTATGGAGATTTACATTGGAGTCTAAAGGCCTTCTTTCGAGTATAACTAAAACTGAATACATGGAATGTAATTTTAGTAGTACTAGCTCTAGTGTCAGAAGTGTAACTTTGGGTGATCAAATTATTAAAAGGTGTGAACTATTTAGATATCTCGGGTCTGTTGTTCAAAACGATGGTGATATAGATGGGGATGTCAATAGTAGAATTCAAGTTGGTTGGTTAAAGTGGAGGAATGCTTCGGGCCTTTTATGTGATAGAAAAGTACCGCTTAGACTGAAAGGAAAATTTTATAAGACGGTGCAATGTTCTATGGCGTTGAATGTTGGACTTTAAAAGAGAATCATAATACTAAGTTAAGTGTTGTCGAGATGAGAATGATTAGGTGGATGAGTGGCTTTACACTTAGAGACAAAATGCGAAATGAATATATCCGTGATATGGTTGGTGTAGTTCCTGTGACGGACAAAATTAGAGAAAGTCATCTTAGATGGTTTGGTTATATTAAGCATCGACCACTTGATAATCGGATTAGGAGAGTAGATGTTTTAGATTCAATTTATGTTAAGAAAGACAGAGGTAGACCTAGGAAAACTTGGGCTTATTGTATAAAAAATGATCTTAATTTGTTAGAACTAAATGAAAATATGACACTAAATTGGACGCAATGGAGAAAAAAAGATTCATGTAGTCGACCCCACGTAGTTGGGATTAAGACTTTTTTTGTTGTTGTACCCTTATTACTTGCCGCTGTCAATGGAGTAACCTATCAGCCACCCCAACGTTCTACACTCTTAAGGCTTTTGTGGTAGGTTAGATTGGGTTGGTTTATTATCGTCGATGATTTTCTTATTAGTCCCCATCCTTTGTGGATGAACATCGTTGTCCTCAAGGACAAAGTTGGTTTAGATTTCACATAACTCCTCATCAGAGATTCGGATGGAGTTAGCAGTTAAAAAGTTTTGCCATTAAATGTGGCGTTATGTGTGAAGAAAGTGGAGAAAGATAAGGAAACTTTGAAGAAGATGCAAAGAGGAGAGCAAGAGAAAAAAATCTGATAGGAATCCATTAATTCACCATAGGAAAACAATCCATACATTCCTTCAGGTAAGAAAGCGAGTGAAGCTTTTAGCGAATGTTAAGTACCTCACATACTCTTATATTTTACCACATAAGTAAAATATGGTAACCTAGTCCACTTGTTTTATTAGCCCCTTCAAGCTGATGGAGTTTGAAATAAACTTAAAGCTTGGATTGCAAAAATTTAAACTTCTTTTTCGGCAATGGTTTAGTAAAGATATCCGCTTATTGATCTTGAGTGTTGATGTAGTGAATTTGAAGAAGGTTGGATTGTATTTGGTTGCAGATGAAGTAGTACTCAATCTCGATGTGCTTGGTGCGAGCCTGAATTACTGGGTTCGTGGCAATGGCCATTGTTCAGAGATTTTTACATGAGATTTTCATGGGATCTTGTTGTGGAGCTCTAAATTCCTCAAGAAGATGTTGTAGCCATAGTATATCGGATGTCGTTGTCGCTAGCGCGCAATGCTGGACTTTGGTGGAGGAGCGAGCAACTGTATGCTGCTTTTTGACTACCCATGATGTGGGAATGGTACCTAAGAATGTCTAATATCGTGTAGTCGATCGACGGTTTGCTGAATCATCTGCCCAATCGGTGTCCTTATTGGTGTGGAGTGTGAGTTCACTTGGTTTGGTTATCTTTTATAGGAGTTGGTTGTGGTAAATTGTTGGATGATGCATGTGTTAAAACAAATGATTTACCACAAATGAGGTATCTAGATGTGTGATGGTCAAATATTGGAGTGCTCTGGTAAGTTGGCAAAATTCAGCGTGAGTTAGAAGGGCTGCCTTCTCGCTTGCTTGGCAATGGTGTCGCACAACTTTGCAACTGAGCATGTCAGATTGGATGAGTTGAGTGAGGTAACTTTGCTTTTCTAAGAATAAAGAGTCATCTTGTCGTGTAACATCAATGCCAAGGAATCGAGAGACGGGTCCAAGGTGTTTGATTTTAAATTTAGAGCTTAGGCAGGTAGTAAGAGCTTCAATTGTTGTCATATTTTGCCCTTTAATGAGGACATCATCAACATAGAGAATGACATATATAAGTGGGTTAGTGTTGTACAAGAGGAGGAGAGACGGGTTCATCTTGTTGATTTGGAAACCTTTGTTGATGAAGATGGTAGACATTGCTACAAACCATTGTCTGGATGAGCGTTTAACTCCATATAAAGCCCTTTTGAGTAGACATATGTGATTTGGGGATTGAGAATCAATGTAGCTCGGTGGTTGTTTGATATAGACAGTTTCAAGTAGCGTGCCATGAAGGAATGTGTTTGAGTTGTCGAATTGTAGGATCGGTTAGTTGTTGTGATAAGCAACCATAAAGAGCACTCGGAGTGTTGTCATCTTAGCCACGGGGCTAATGTCTCATAGCAATTCACTCCATTTCTTTATTGTATACTTGCACCACAAGACAGGCTTTATGTCTTGCCACTATACCATCATAATTGTTTTTAGTGCAATAAGTCCATCTACACCTGAGGATCGACTGATTCGGTGGAGGTGGAACCAACACCCACGTGCCCTGTGCTCGAAGAGCAAATAACTCCTCATTCATGGCAGTCCTCTAGTGACAATGCTTAGTAGGTTGTGTGCATGTAGTAGGATCTGGTGAGAGTTTGAGTTGATTTAGGAGATTGAGCTTAGTGACATGTTTTAGGTGTCCGGTGTGTTATTGGTGACCATGGGGTGGGGTGGATTCGGAGGTTTGGGTGGGGGAGCTAGTATGGTTTTGGGATATGGGGGGTTGGCACTGGTGGAGTTATTTGTGGGAACAAGTAGGAGAGGGTTTGTTTAAGTGTTTGGGTATGGTGGAAGAGGTTGCGTGGTTGGAAGAGATTGATATGGTAAAACATTTTTGTCAACGGATACATGGAGAGAGATAAAGAGTTTGTCGGAGTTGGGTTGGTAGCACCTATATCACTTATGGTCGGGAGAGTATCCAAGGTAGACAGGGCGCTAATTATGGTGTATGTGGTCGTAGCCATGGATAGCAGAGACAGCCGAAAACTCTAAGGTGGGGGTAGTTAGGTGGATGGTTGTAGAGAAGTTGATAGAGAGATTTAGGGTGCGTTTGTTTCAACTGTGGCTGTATAAAATCTCAGTTCAAAAATTGTTATGAAAAATCTGTTGTTTGAAAATTAATGTTTCAGAAGTAGTTGACATGTTTGAAAAATTCAGCTTTCAAAGAGCTGTCTGTAGATAAATGTCTAAAATACCCCCATGGATTTTAAAATAAATATAATTTCTCTTTTCTAAATAAGATTAAAGAGAAAAAAATCCCTCATATTTTTCAATTATTACAAAGNATATATATATATATATATATATTCAAAAGCTATTTTATATATTAGTGTAATTCAAAAGCTAATTCATATAAAAACTACATATGTAAAACATGATTTTGATGCTAAGAAAAAATCTTGGACTTTTATAGTAAGTATAACATGATTTTCACGCCAACACTCACGCCCATGAGGGTAAAACAGGGAATTCAACGCGGGACACGGGACTTCACGGCAGGAAACTGCCTGTCGATCACTTTTGCAAGGGAGAAGAACCTCGGGCCGCAGGTTTGTAATGTGGTGCTTGCGAAGCGCGAATCAAGCAGCCTGTTCGAGAAATTGGTTCCAAAAGCGGGCTGAAACTGAAACAAACACACTCTTAAAGTGGGTGTTTTTAGAGGTTGTTCTATTTATAAGATAGGATGCCACACGAATTGTGTCAACCCAGAGTTTGAGAGGGAGTGAGGCATCTTGAAGGAGAGTTTGCATGGTTTCAATGAGGTGCCTATGTTTTCGTTATGCTATCCCATTTTGTTCAGGAGTGTGGGGACATGAGAATTGGTGGAGAATGTCGTGATGCGTGAGAAAGTTGTGAAGTTTATGATTTGTATACCCCCCTGTGCCCACGAGATCGAATTATACAAATAAGCATATTAAATTGAGTGTGAAACATTTTAATGAAATTAATACCTTTAGCAGCTGTTTCAGCTTTGCTTCGCATAGGAAACACCCAACAAAAGCATGAGATCATCAGTAAGAATTAATTAATATTTATAGCTTTGAGAAGTTACTTTTGGGCTAGACCCCATACATCGAATTGTAGTAAATATAAAAGATGTGTATGCAAAGAAGGAAATAAAACGGTTGGCTATGACTTTTGTTGCAACTACAACTATTACATATAGATGTATTTATTCCTATCTAAGTTAGGATGATTGTTGGATATTGTTGACCTCATTTTGAGGTCATTACTCTTTTTCTTAAGATTCTAAGATCTAGCTCTAGGAGTTACTATTGACCATCTTAGAAAACTAGAATTGGGACCCACCCTTTTTAGATCTTCCAACCACTTCCTATTTTCCTGTGATGTCTAGCATTTATAGTCTCAAAATCATCGTTTGATGGACGAACGGTTAAGGGCTATTGTGTGGAAACTCAGAGATAAGTTCTCAATAGGATTTCGAGCCCTAGGAAAATCACTTCATGACTTTATCATCACATACGCACACAAAATGCACAAAATTCACTAAATTGCACAAAATCGGACTTAAATTGAGCCTAAATGACGGGTGAAAATGCGAACTTCTCCGGAAGACCTCCGACGACAAAATGGACTGCGCCAACACGTCCAGGACACCAATTTTAGCAAGGAAAGACACCCATATTGTCATATATACGTCAAGGACACCAATTTTAGCAAGGAAAGACACTCATATTGTCATAATTATATCCCTAAACCCTATTTACGACTCCACACGCACCTATTCTCCCTGTTCAGCCCATTCACGGGTTCGAACAGAGCTTGCGCTTGTCCCGCCCCCTCTTGCGCGTGCCCTAGGTTCCACGGTGGATCCACGCGGCTCCCATCTCTTTCCCTTCTTTACGTGGCACGACAGCCGTTCAACTCTCCAATTAGAGGAGGCGAGCTGGCCGATGCTCCTTCTACTTGAGGCTATACGCTCTCCTCCTTTATGGTGACGCTTCCTTCCTTTCCCTCGATTCGTTGGTTAGGGCTGCAAAAGGTGGTGCTCTCTTTTCTATTCCTTGCCTATTGGCTTTCTAAAAAAAAGAATTTTTTTTTTGAGGTGTGGTTGAAAGTTTTCTGGAGAGATTTGACACTTTCTTTCTTTCTTCTTCACTATTGGGAAGCCGATCCCCTCCTTTGTTGTTCAAGAGGAAACCTTCTTCCTCTCTGCTGTTCGAGGACCTTGCGGCTTGGATTTGTCGAACCGTGAGCTGGAAGCCGTGAGGAGTATTTGTGGGCTGCTGTTGGAGCGGTTTTGTTGAATCTACCTTATACCTTTTTTTGCTTTGAGTTTGCATAAAGAATAAGGTATTCCCTTTCTCTCTATTATCTTGCACCATTTAGGATGACATTAAAAAAAAAATGTTTCTCTTCTCTTCTAAGAGCATGTGGAAGTAAAAATCTAGGCCTGTTTCGAGATTTGAGCATGGATTCTTGCTAGGGTTAGTGAGAAATGAGCATATATGGGCTGCCTCTATTCTTTTCTTTGTTTAAAAAATGTTTGGGAGTATGATATTGGCAATTTAAAATGCATGTTTGCTCCTCTAGAAATATATGTTGGAAGAAGTTATCGTTTTCATGCTTAGAATGAATGTTGGAACTCATTTCGATATTAAGGAATATTGGCTCTAGAAGATTCATGTTTTTCTACTTCTTGTTGCCTATCATCACGATATAAAAGCTGGAAATTCACTCTTGATTTGAGCATTTATAGGGCTCGGTTTAGCCTCTACTTTGTCCTGTTTTTGAGCCTTTATAGGTCACGTTTTTTTTGGCTCCTTGGGGATTAAATATGTGATGGAAAATTTCTTTGTTTTGAGCCTTTATGGATTTTGGTTTTGGCTCCTTTGAGAACTTCTTTTTGTGGTAGACTTGGCTGAATTTTACTTTTTATGGGGTTCGGTTTTCCCCTTATGATTGGACTGAATTCTTCCTTATGTCTCACGGTTTTGTCATGAATTTGGGCTGAGTTTTAGTTCCTTTCAAAAATGCATAAATGATAAGAGTATAAATGGAGATGTGGCTTTATTTTTTTTGTCCTTACGCCTCTCGATTTTTTGCCCCTCATATTGGGCTGGGTTTGGCTCCTATGCCTTTCTTTTTTGCCTATCTTGAGAAGATTTTTTTCATGATCGTTCAAAAATATAAGTGTTGGATATATTTGTGTTGGTTTCCCCATTTGTCTGGACTTAATTTGCCCTTGGCTTGGGCTCGAGTTCGTTCTTTTTATTGGCTCGGTATAGGCTTGTTTTGAGCTTTTTGATTGGATATGTCTTGGTTGGGTGTTTGGGTGTTCTTCTTCGATGCTCCTCTTAATATACGATATTTGCAATCAAGTTTGTCATCCCAAAATGTTTTCACTATCTACCTATAGAGTGAGGTGTTCAAAATGAATTGAGCAAATTTTTATTATGTCTTATTTGATGAAATTGGATTTGGTTTGAATAATTTATGAAAGCTCGTCCATTCACTCTCTTATGTATATCAAAGACAATACATTATCAATACCTATGGTGGTTTTTTTTTTGCTACCTTGGCCGTGAGCCTTACTTGGTGTGTGCTGCCCTTGTGGCCTTCGTCTTTTCCCTTTACCCATGAGCTTAGCAGGTGGAGGTCTTCTTCTTCTTTGCCCCTACCCGTGGGTTTGTGTTGTGTTGGGTTCCTCCTTGCCATATGTGGCCGTGAGCTTCTTATATGGGGTTTGGTTCGGCTTGTTCTGGCTCCTACCCGTAAGCTAGTTGGAGTTGGTTGTGTGTTTTCTGGCCTTACCCGTGACCCTCTACTCTCTTTTCTGGCCTTATCCACGAGTCTGTTGAAGATTATTCACACCCATTTTGCCCCGGCCATGAGCATTTCTATATTTTCTAAATTAATGTTACATTTATATAATTGTGGTAAGATTTTAATGAAGGGGTGGAATTAAAAGATCTTGATATGGGCACAACTTTTTGGAGGTTTAGAAGGCTGTTGTTCTTGAATTTTCTCCCTGATTTGTGAAATATAAAAGGCTTTTATAGCTTTATTTCAGGAAATTTGAAAGTTGATATGAGTTGGCTTCATGAGGAGTTTGGGAGTTTTTTTGTCTGAGATTAAAAATTTGGAAAAATATAAATGATATACATGGGTTCAGGTTTGGGTGTGAGTGCATACAAATGGTGGAAGCCATGAGTATAGTCTTAACCTTAGCGTTCGGACTTGTTTCGATTTGATTCGAAATAACATTTGGAGAGGATACCCTTCATGGGTTGATCCAATTATAAAAAGTTGAGAAAATGATATCCTTCTTGGATTGATTCAAGGATATTGGGCTCTATTTTTAGATCTTTTTGATATAAGGATTGCTTCACCTTTATTCCTTCGATCTTTTGGGTGAATCAATTCCTCCTCTCTCCCATCCCCATTTTTATTCTTTTCTTTCCTTGATTCTTGGTTTAATTTTCTGTGTTTTTGTCTGATGCATAAGTGCTCATGTATAACCTTTTGTTATATGTGAAACCATCAAGCAAGGTCGCAAGTAGATCGGTTTTGTTTTGGTGCGTAGGGCGATGATGACAAAGACACGTCAGTGGTAGAGCAGAATGATATCTCATTCTACAACATCAGGACTCAATTCTGGGACCTGATGAACTGTAGGATGAAAGTATTATTCACCGACATAAGACTAGAGGGGGACCCATATCTTCTTAGGTTGTTGGTAGTCCTAGGCCCAATGACGTGATCGACTTGTGGACAACTATACCTTTTAAAATTGATAAAACAAATTGATAAGAACAGATACAATATTTATAAAAAAATATTTTCACTATAAAAATTAATATGACTTCTTTTGTATGCTTGAAATATATGTGCATGCTAAAACTTAAATTTTAAATATGTTACAATTGGGTTGTCCACTTGTTGATTATCGATCCCGGGCTAAGGAGTACCTTCCTAATTAAGGTTCAGTAGGACATCTTTCTAGTGGAGTGGCGGGCTTTATACATCCGGGTGACCGAGTAGCCTTCAACGTCCATCGAGTACAAATATATATTTGAGCTTAGCCCCCACCCGAGTGCTTGCGGTCCCCTCTTTTTGGACTTTTTCATATATTTTATTGAATTTTGGACAAAGCACTCATGGTCTCTTTTCTCCGGGATTTTCTCGAGGTTTTGATAAGTTTTATTTGAATTGTTACTCGTTGAATTTCCCGAGTTTTCCGTCGTGGATTATTTATCGATTTTCTCGAGTTTTTCGAACAATGTTTCTTTTGTTCATACAGTGAATAATAACAAGCTTAAAGGAGTAGCAGACCTCTCAAATATATAAGTTTGATTTACATTACAACATTTTATTTCATAATATGTTATAATGTTCTCCTTGCATGTTATACTGCTCCCTTAGCATGTTATACTATTTTCTTTCTTTAATGTACATTATACTGTTCTCTTCTTTTATATTTTATGCTTAATTGTTTTGTTACACACTATACCTTAGTATATGAAAACCTAGTGGTTATATAGGAATTAACATTAAACCCAAAAGTGTTACGCCGAAGAGTTTGGAGAAAATAGCGTGGGCGGCACGACGAGGACATTCAGAAGTGCAACTTCAAGATGGATTATCAACATCAAAACACATTCACATCACCGAACACTTTCCTTAGTTTAAATAACAACCCATATGAGTTCGAGGTGGTTTGCCTAGCGCAACGTAAACCCTCACATATCACATTTAGACTTTTGCACAACTCTGGTTGTGCAATTATAAGTCTCAACGCTTTAGGATTTCAAGGTTACTGTACGGTACAATGTAAATTCTCCTATCTTTTTAGGCTATTTGCACGATCAAATATCGTGCGAATATAAGTCCTGAATTCTAAATAAATTGCAGGATTAAAACATTAAATAACATCATTTCAAAACATAAAGCCAAACAATAGGATGGTTGGGAGGTCACCGGGGTTTTTCCTGGATCTATGATATCCCCTACTATTCGCTCCTTTGGATTCTTTAAAATAACTGTTCTGTTTGAGTCACTCCCATTTGATTTTCCCATGTCCAATCTTGGAAACCTAAACTTTGAAATCTGGAAAGTAAAATCATTGATCTTAATCGAGAGTTTTCTTAAGTGAGTCCGGTCATTTAAGATGTAATTAACTATTGGGGCTTGCCTTTATAGGAAACTTGGAACCCAGGTAAAATAAACCTTATTTAATCTTTATATTAGGTAGGGGAACTTGTTGGCCTCATATAAAATATTTTGCAGACCAAACGGATGTCACAATTTTTTTAGTTAAGGTGATTGGGTCTGCTACAAGTGATATGTTTATTCTTCGGCATAAGTGTATTACTTGTGGTATCATGCTTAGTCACCCAAATTATCCAAAATGCGAGACTCGTTTGGTCTCACCTATTTTTAAATCAAAATGTTACTTCCAAAAATCATATTCATATCAAAATTATTTTCATATTTTCTTATTTTTCAAAAATAACGGCCGACAGATATAGGCTGAAGGACGTCTGATTGTGGGTGTCCAAGACATTTGTGCCAGAGGATGGACTTCTTGGTGGTTGTGGCAATAACATGAGTGGAGTGCGGGGAGGAGAGGATTGAATAGAGACCGTCAGTACTGGTTTTCCAGAATAGAGGTAGATTTATCCTGAGATCAGAGATGGAAAAGTTATTCAGATAAAAGAGAATAACAACATTTTTATCATAGATTAGTTTGTGAATAGACAATAGATTATGAGAGAGAGAGGGAACGTGCCAGATTTGAGGTAAGAGAAGCTTACAGTGGGGTGTTGGAAGGATGCCACCTCCAGTATGTGCTACAGGGACTGATTGTCCTGTACCCATGATGACTTGTTCAGAGCTGATGGCAGGAGTTGTAAGGTGGAGATGATTGAGATCAGAGGTGAGGTGTGTAGTGGCACCTGAATCCAGTACATAGGAGGAGGTCTTTTCTTGCAAGGCGTGTTTTGTAGATACATACTCCAAGTTTGACTTATTCCAACATGAGGCCGTCGAGTGTCTGAATTTGTTACAGATCTGGCACGTGATTGATGCTCTTGGTGTGTTTCCATCATCTTTGGTACAATTTGGAACTGAAGCTCGACCACGACCGCGAGATGGATATGATGACTGGCCTCTTGTTGCCGCTAATGCAAGATGAGGTTGAGAGGGGAAGTTGAGTTTATGATTATCACTTACAATATTAATCTCTTCACTACATAGAAATCATCGAGGTCGATGGAATGCAATTGAGTTCAGATTGTCTTCTTGAAACCTCGATAGGTAGCCTGGAGTCCATTGTGTGTATAGAGAATTATAACTTCTGTATCCAATTTTTTCCTGCAGCGATGATGTTATCTACTAGGGATTTGACACTTGATAGGTATTGTGTCATTGTTTGACTGTTCATTGAGAGAGTATGAAGAACATTCTTCAATTAGATGAGTCTTGAACGACTTGTTGGTTGCAATCGTTTAGCAATGGCATACCAAATCTCAACGGTAGTTGAACGATACAACACATAGGGAAGGATCAGTGTAGAGATGATAGAGTAAAGTGTTGTTGTAAGGTTCTGATCTACTAAAATCCAAGAGGTATATTGTGGATTGCAAAACTGTTGGTCAGCCGAGGTTTTGATAAATTGCGGTGGGCAAGGGAAGCTTCCATCCAAAAGCCCTAGCTACCCATTTGCAGTGAACACCTTCAGAAATTAAGCCTTCCATATTTGTTAATTTTCATTCGAGAGAGAGTTTTGGGTAAGGTGTTTGAGATTACTCATTAGAAATTTGACAAAGGGTGGGATAGAAATTGGGATATTCAGCTCCATTGTTGATTGATTGAAGTTTTCTGAGATTTGTGAGATAGACATCTCCTTTGATGGTGCTGAATGGTACTTCGTTTGTAGATGCAGTCCGATCCCTAATTGGAGATCGAGGGGTTGGTTGGCATAACTATCCAGTGATGGAGGAGAAGCTTGAATAGGCTTGAGTTCAAGGCTCTAATACCATGAAGACAGTGGAGAAAAATAGGGAAACTTAGAAGAAGATGCAAAGAGGAGAGCAAGAGAGAAAACTCTGATAGCAATCCATTAACTCGCCATAGGAAAATAGTTCATACATACCTTCAGGTAAGAAAGGGAGTGAAGCTTCTAGAGAGGGTTAATTGCCTCACATAATCTTATGTTGTACCTCATAAGTAAAGTATGGTAACTAGTCCACTTGCTTGATTAGTGTGGTGGTGGTGGTATTGCCTTTGAGTAGCTAACGTGACTGCAAAATATGCTTGGGCTTCAGGATTGAGGAGCTTAGCCATGTATCTCACCATATAGGTTGAGGCTGAGGTTATAAGCTAGGGTCATGTTTGTACTTTAAGAGGGATATGTGAAAGACTCGATGGACTTGATTGTGAGCAGGTAAATCCAATTGACTGGCAACAAAGTTGATCCTTTCTAATACCTTGAAGCATTCTCCTAAATTAGCTGATGGTAAAGTTGAAGTTCGACTAGAACAAGATCGTTTTCAGTGAACTGAATATCACGACTGTCTTTGTCAGCTTATTGATTTATTCTATTTCATACTTGTTGTAAGATGAAACAGAGGAGTTGAAAGACATCAACATATTTTTGGAACCGTGTATGGGCTTCATCTTTAGCGGTTGCCCTTGCCCTGCCAATATACAGTTTAGTAGGTGATGGTTGAAGAACATAAAAAGCTTGGATGGGCGACATGTCGATGAAAGACTGCAATGACATATTATATGAATATTTTTTCGAAGTTGTTGGGTTACCATAACATAATATCTTAAGTACTATTCTAAACTCGTACTAGTTGGTCTTACTTCTACTATGCTTTACAAGTTATGTGAGGAAACAACGACATTTCTTGGACCAATTTTTGGATGGCTGTCTTTTTTTAACAAGGGTAGTGGTATTAGTGGATATTTATAGGTGCTTTATTGGGCTGCAATTGAATTTGGTGGTCCATAGAACAGATTTTTGGCAGTGAGATCAGTTCATGAAAAAAATAGGCACGTACCTGAAGAATTGCGTGTAATATGCCATAATAGAGAGGCGTAGATTCAAGAAGTAAAGTTTATTTGGTTGTTATGGGGGCGAGCTTGAAATAGGAAGCTATAGATCTTTGGGAAGAAATTTTCACAAGTTGGCTAGAAGGTTTTTTTTGTCTTTATACATTAAAAGACATGGCAGGGAGGTGTAATCTGTAATAATATTAACGAGTGGTTGTAGTCATTGGATATCAGAGCTATGTTTGCACCTAATAACGGTAAAACAAAGAAGTGTCTGTCTTGCATGTGTACAAGTAAATTTCAGCAATTTTGTTGCTTATCTCGGTTTGTTGTAGAGAAATGGAGGGAGTTTGTTTAGCTTTCACAGGACTTGTGTGTGTTTTCCAGGTGTTCATTTTCAAGCTAGATTTGGACTTGGCAGGAATAATTTGTCAATGCTGATAATTTGATTGGAAAGTATCTTGAATTGTAGTTGTAATTCAACGATTGTTGTCTGTAAAAATTTGGCCAATTCACCCCATAAGTCTTTGTATTTTGACGGGCTAGGAAGTGTTTCAAGTGCAATGAGAAATTTGTCCAAGATAATATGTTCTTAGTTTTGGTTAGCCATAGGAACCAATTTTCCGCTGCACCATTTATTCTACCTAGAAATCACATCCAAGTTATTTGCGCCCATAACTAAATTGAATAAATTAAATCTCATGTAGCAACATATAGCTTATGCTAACTTATATGAAGAATTAAGTAACTCCCTCTATCTATTGAATCTTAACTTGATTGTCTTCTCCCTTGCATCTCAAACTTTCCTGTAGCTTTACATCATATTTAACTTCAATGTGACCAATAATCTCTTTTGATTTGAGATCAAACTGTACAAAGTAGCATCCAAATGTGGAATTATATTGATGATATCCAATTAACATTACAGAAAATGTGTAGATATGAAAACCAAGTATGCCTGATGTTTTTCATGAATTTATTTTTATTTTAATTTTAAAATGCTAAAATTATGAGGAAAAAAGCAAATTGATTTGGAATAAATATTTGCAATGAATGAAAATAGATTTGCAATGAATCATATAAAAACATAAATTATATGTACACCAATATTTTGTTAAACTTCAACTTGGATTCTAGATACACTAGAAAACTTCCCTTTTATATCTCTACCCCCTTAGACCACATTTCTTCCCCCTTCCCCCTGCTCTATCGTAGAGACGACATTTTCCGTTTTTTCAATTAAGAGGCTTTCCATCTATCTTTCTCCTGCTCTACTGAATTGCTTCTTAGTAGGTTTTCTTTTGTGCATCTTCTTTGTGAGTTAACTAAACGGTGTATATATTATTCGCATTACATCAAATTGTTCATCATACTGATTGGCACCTTGGAGCAGGCTTTTTTCTGTTAAATTTACATTTTCGAACCACACTGCTGCACTGAAAATCGACGAAATTTTATTTTGAACATTTACGCTGCCTGATCACTTTTTCGATATATTTTTGGAGCATTTACATACATGGCACNAAACATAAATTATATGTACACCAATATTTTGTTAAACTTTAACTTGGATTCTAGATACACGAGAAAACTTCCGTTTTATATCTCCACCCCCTTAGACCACATTTCTTCCCCCTTTCCCCTGCTCTATCGTAGAGACGGCATTTTCCTTTTTTTCAATTAAGAGGCTTTCCATCTTTCTCTTGCTCTACTGAATTGCTTCTTAGTAGGTTTTCTTATGTGTATCTTCTTTGTGAGCTAACTAAACTGCGTATATATTATTCGCATTACATCAAATTGTTCATCATACTGATTGGCACCTTGGAGCAGGCTTTTTTCTGTTAAATTTACATTTTCAAACAACACTGCTGCACTGAAAATCGACGAAATTTTATTTTGAACATTTACGCTGCTTGATCACTTTTTCCATATATTTTTGGAGCATTTACATACATGGCAAACAATTCAATTCTAATGTATTTACATATCTCACACCTAAACTTTTTTGTTCACAGACAGCACTGAAATCTTTACTATTGCATCAGAATTAGTGCAATTACTACTTTTTCAACGAGAAATATGTATTTTCATGCATAAATTTAAAGCACCAAATTGTTATGTATGTAAATTTGAAAGTTTAGTTGTGAGATGTAAATACATAAGAATTGTGTGCTTCATATGTAAATTTCCTTATATATTTTTATGCATTTGAAATCTTGTCGTCTGCTTTTCCACNGCACCAAATTGTTATGTATGTAAATTTGAAAGTTTAGTTGTGAGATGTAAATACATAAGAATTGTGTGCTTCGTATGTAAATTTCCTTATATATTTTTATGCGTTTGAGAATTTTGTCGTCTGCTTTTCCTATAACAGAGTAAGAACTTCTATGGAGAATATGAATCAAAAGGCAACAACAAATAAGGAACAGAAGAAAAACCCTGAAACTGCTGTAGAAAATCCCATGCCTGATAATCTCCGCAAATATGATAGCTCCTCTAAAACTGAGGTCAATGAAGCAAGTTCAAACTGTAAAGCTANATTTTCATGCATAAATTTAAAGCACCAAATTGTTATGTATGTAAATTTGAAAGTTTAGTTGTGAGATGTAAAGACATAAGAATTGTGTGCTTCGTATGTAAATTTCCTTATATATTCTTATGCATTTGAGAATCTTGTCGTCTGCTTTTCCAATAACAGACTAAGAACTTCTATGGAGAATATGAATCAAAAGGCAACAACAAATAAGGAACAGAAGAAAAACCCTGAAACTGCTGTAGAAAATCCCATGCCTGATAATCTCCGCAAACATGATTACTCCTTTAAAACTGAGGTCAATGAAGCAAGTTCAAACTGTAAAGCTGAGGATGCCTGCGGGGATGTGAACATGGAAGCCACCATAAGTGCCGATGATGTTGCTCGTGCAGGAGGATTCGGAGCCCGAGATGATATTGGAAGCTTCCTTCCAGTTGCAGCAGACTCGACTGATTTTGAAGCTTCTCTTCTTGATGCTCGAGATTTTGAAGAGCCCCAGGGGGAGAAAAGGAGACCAGGTCTTGGATGGACTGAATCCATGCNAGATGATATTGGAAGCTTCCTTCCAGTTGCAGCAGACTCGACTGATTTTGAAGCTTCTCTTCTTGATGCTCGGGATTTTGAAGAGCCCCAGGGGGAGAAAAGGAGACCAGGTCTTGGATGGACTGAATCCATGGAGATAGAATAACTAGCGCAGACTTGTCTGGTAAAACTTTATCAAATTAATGAATCATTTCAAGCAGGTGAGTTCATTTGGATTGCAGGCTTGAATTCTGGGTTATGTTATTATTAATATATATTTTTTTTTCAAAAGTGCAGGTTGTTGGATTAATGTGCTGGTATTTACGGATAAGAACACGCATTTGGAATATTATGCAACTGAGGTGTGAATTTCTTTTCTGGACAAGCAGTTTGATGTATAATTAATGGTTTTGCTATAAATAGTCGATTTTAGTAGTTGTTTTTGCTTATTAGTCAACATTGCTACTGTTTGGGCGTTATTTCCTATGGGTTGTTTGNTATATATTTTTTTTTCAAAAGTGCAGGTTGTTGGATTAATGTGCTGGTATTTACGGATAAGAACACGCATTTCGAATATTATGCAACTGAGGTGTGAATTTCTTTTCTGGACAAGTAGTTTGATGTATAATTAATGGTTTTGCTATAAATAGTTGATTTTAGTAGTTGTTTTTGCTTATTAGTCACCATTGCTACTGTTTGGGCGTTATTTCCGATGGGTTGCTTACATAAAGCTAGTTCAAAGTTTATCGTTTATTTTTATTCTTTAGAAGGAAAATATAATCAGAATTTTTGTTAAAAAAATATGGAATCTCATATAAAAAAAAAGATGAATTCAAGATGAAAACCCAATCTAGTTACAACAACAACAACAATAACAACAACAACAACGATCTAGTTACAACAACAACAACAGCAGTAACAATAAGCTTTTACCCCATTAATTGGAATCAGTTAAATANTGTTTGCATAAAGCTAGTTCAAAGTTTATCGTTTATTTTTATTCTTTAGAAGGAAAATATAATCAGAATTTTCTTGTTAAAAAAATATGGAATCTCATATAAAAAAAAAAGATGAATTTAAGATGAAAACCCAATCTAGTTACAACAACAACAACAACAACAACAGTAACAATAAGCTTTTATCCCATTTATTGGAGTCGGTTAAATGNGGAGATAGAATAGCTAGCGCAGACTTGTCTGGTCAGACTTTATCAAATTAATGAATCATTTCAAGCAGGTGAATTCATTTGGATTGCAGGCTTGAATTCTGGGTTATGTTATTATTAATATTTTTTTTTTTCAAAAGTGCAGGTTGTTGGATTAATGTGCTGGTATTTACGGATAATGAACACGCATTTGGAATATTATGCAACTGAGGTGTGAATTTCTTTTCTGGACAAGTAGTTTGATGTATAATTAATGGTTTTGCTATAAATAGTCGATTTTAGTGGTTGTTTTTGCTTATTAGTCACCATTGCTACTGTTTGGGCGTTATTTTCTATGGGTTGTTTGCATAAAGCTAGTTCAAAGTTTGACGTTTATTTTTATTCTTTAGAAGGAAAATATAATCAGAATTTTTGTTGAAAAAATATGGAATCTCATATAAAAAAAAAAGATGAATTTAAGATGAAAACCCAATCTGGTTACAACAACAACAACAATAACAACAACAACAACGATCTAGTTACAACAACAACAACAACAGTAACAATAAGCTTTTATCCCATTAATTGGAATCGGTTAAATGAATCATTTTTCTTATTTGAGTCATATTGAGTGTCATATTTTCATTTAATTCTAAAAAATCAAGATTATTTTCTTATACATATCCTAGTCTTTTTAGGTTTATTTCTATTTTTCTCAGCTAAAGTCAAATCTAAAACATCTACTCTCTTAACTGGATCATCACATAGTTGACGTTTAATGTGATCAAATCATTTAAGATTATTCTCTCTAATCTTATCTGCCACTTGAGATACAAAACTTGATGATAGCTGAGGACCTTGGTAGTTGCCTCCATAACCGACTAACTAAGATGAAGCATACTATTTTAGATAAAAAGTCATAAAAAAAGAGCCAAAGTGCTTATTTAACCTAGAAATCTTTTTATAAATGTAAACAGTTGTAAACCTCTCTTTATTTAGTGTCAATACAACCAATTAAACTTTTTTGTTGGTAGGCTACTTTTGCTATTCTATAAATTTTATTCCTATGATAGCTATTATATACATATCTTTTCTTATAAATATGAAGCTAGATAGAATTGAATGTTATGTTCTTTATATTCAAATCAAGCGTCTCAAAGAAAGGAATTCAATGAGTTTAGGATCACTCAATTTCAAGGTCATTAAAGCACTCAGATACTTAAAAAACATCTATGATCAAGGGAGGTCAANCTAAGATGAAGCATACTATTTTAGATAAAAAGTCATAAAAAAAGAGCCAAAGTGCTTATTTAACCTAGAAATTTTTTTATAAATGTAAACAGTTGTAAACCTCTCTTTAGTCAGTGTTAATACAACCAATTGAACTTTTTTGTTGGTAGGCTACTTTTGCTATTGTATAAATTTTATTTCTATGATAGCTATTATATACATATCTTTTCTCCATTATCTATAGCCCATGCATAAAAATGAAGCTAGATAGAATTGAATTTTATGTTCTTTATAATCAAATCAAGCGTCTCAACGAGAGCAATTTATCGAGTCTAAGATCACTCAATTTCAAGGTCATTAAGGCACCCAAATACTTAAAAAACATCTATGATCAAGGGAGGTCAGCTTGGACCATTCGATCAGGTGGTTAGGAAAGTTATTTATTAAAAGACTAAAATGCCCATTCTCAATAAACTATAAATAGACCACTATTTTCACTTGGGGGAAGGGGAGAAGAGAAAGATGAGTGAAATTTCAGGGCCTATTTTGGAGAGAAAACTCGGTGAGTGACCGCCATAATCTCGAGTCACCGTCCACAGCGACCTCCATAGACGCAGGCCACCACTCGCCATCACCACTTGTCGATTAGCAGTTGTTGGCGATGATTGCTTATAACTGTTGTAGCTGGACTTCGATTATTTTGAATTTCCTGACACTTATATTTTTTGTGCTATAGAAAGACAAGTGTAGTTTTCATTGTGCAATTGTGACCTTGTTCTCTATCATGAAAAGAAGGGTGTAACTATACACTTACAAACATAGAGTTGATTACATTAACTGGGTTAGACTTCGTTGTTTTTTCTCTTTCTAGGATTTTTCTACGTAAAAATCTTAGTGTCTCATCCGTTATATTCATTTATTTGTGTGTTTGTTGGATTTTAATGCAACAATACGACATTAAATTATCACTCTACCTGCGAATTTTGTGGCATGCAATAATTATAATATTTGTCGAAACTATTTACGGGAGTAGATATGAGGGGAGAAGAAGAGAAAGATTAGTGAGATTCGAAGGTCTGTTATGGAGAGAATACTCGATGAGTGACCTCCGTAACCTCTAGTCACCGTCCACTGTCGATTGTCGGTTGTCGGCAAACACTGCTTATAACGGTTATAGATAGATTTCGGTTGTTTTTTTAATTTTCTGACACTTGTATATTTTGAGCTATAGAAAGACAGTTTAGCTTTCAATGTGCAATTGTAATCTCGTTCTATTTCATGAGAGAAGGGCGTATCTCTATACTTACAAACATA
Source organism: Phalaenopsis hybrid cultivar (assembly GCA_002079205.1). NCBI lineage: Eukaryota > Viridiplantae > Streptophyta > Magnoliopsida > Asparagales > Orchidaceae > Phalaenopsis > Phalaenopsis hybrid cultivar. The sequence continues at coordinate 114,604 of JXCR01112927.1, read as the reverse complement.
GATTTGATTACTTTGATTGTGTCAGACCTCATTTTTTTCTTTCTAGATTTTTGTCATACAAAATCTTAGTCTCATCCCGCTACTTTTCTTTTATGTGTGTTTGTTGGATTTTCGTGCAACACTAAGAAGTTGTTAGGTTGGAAATATTTGCGGTGTGGTATAATTCATTTACATGAATTTGAGAAAATTATGTATTTTGTATGAAGAAGTACAAATATAATATATTCAATGAATTTAAAGTTCACTCATCAGTTCATTTTCACTGAATTTAGAATCAGGCCGATTTGACCAAATTTGAATTACACTGTAAAATACTATCGACAAATTTTCGCCCATCACCATCCGCACCGCTCGTCGTCAGTTATTGCCCCCC